>BSBK01009734.1:0-295000 GCA_027943335.1 Chamaecyparis obtusa
TTATTTCGACAAGAATGCTATGTGTTCGACATCGATTTCGACAACATTATGGATCCTGATTGGTCGCAATTTCGATGAACGTTGGTCGCATAGATAAAAGGTTAGAGCTACAATTCTTCCAGGTAATTTGGTCAATAATTCAACCACTAAGGAGGTCAGAATTTTGACGACTATTTTTCCTGTCGTATAATCGATGAGAAAAAGTTCGACAACAGTTTTGGTCATCTATTCGATCAATGGGTATCAAAAATTTGACTAATCCTCGTCGAAAAACATGGTAAAATTTACTAGTGCCAAGGATATTTAATAATGTTTGGAACCATTCTCAAAGGCATGAAATAAGAGAAGAATATATATATATATATATATATATATATATATATATATATATATATATATATATATATATATATATATATATAAAAGAGGTGGTTAATAATAAGTTGAAGGAGGTGATTAGGGAGTTTGAAGTTGCAGGTGGACGAGTTCGAGCTAATTTACCACTACAGGTTCCATGACAATGGACAACCCAAGGGAGGTGTACTTTTGTAACAAAGTAGATGGTGGCTACAGTCTAAGCGATGGTGGGGGTTTTTTGATGAACCATTTTGTAGCAAATATGAACTGGAAGTAAGAACCTATTGCTTCTGCATAAATTTTTCTCATTCTTTTGAGAAAAGATGAAGTTATGTTTTTTGAACTTTTAATGCTTTATATCCGTACTAGTAGTAGCTTGTGTAAATTGCAATGATGATTGTAATATTTGATAAACGATAATTTTGGTGAGCTTTTTGCTAGTAAGATCATATTTCTATGTAAAAATGTATTGATTGTAAAGGATGGGTGGGGTAGTAAGGAATTTAAGTGGGCCCTTAATGAGGCTTTTTAGATGATTTGATGCAATAGATAGAAGTTTCTTTGGATGATCTTTATGTAAAACCTTTTATAATTAATAAAATATATATCAATTACTGAGCAAATATGAACTAGAAGTAAGCACCTATGGCTTCTGCATAAATTTTTCTCATTCTTTTGAGCACAAACGAAGTTATGTTTTTTGAACTTTTAATGCTTTATATCAGTACTAGTAGTAGCTTGTGTAAATTGCAATGATGATTGTAATATTTGATAAATGATAATTTTTGGTGAGCTTTTTGCTAGTAAGATCATATTTCTATGTAAAAATGTATTGATTGTAAAGGATGGGTGGGGTAGTAAGGAATTTAAGTGGGTCCTTAATGAGGCTTCTTAGATGATTTGATGCGATAGATAGAAGTTTCTTTGGATGATCTTTATGTAAAACCTTTTATAATTAATAAAATATATATCAATTATTGAGAAAATATGAATTGGAAGTAAGCACCTATGGCTTCTGCATAAATTTTTCTCGTTCTTTTGAGCAAAGATGAAGTTATGTTTTTTGAACTTTTAATGCTTTATATCCATACTAGTAGTAGCTTGTGTAAATTACAATGATGATTGTAATATTTGATAAACGATAATTTTGGTGAGATTTTTGCTAGTAAGATCATATTTCTATGTAAAAATGTATTGATTGTAAAGGATGGGTGGGGTAGTAAGGAATTTAAGTGGGCCCTTAATGAGGCTTCTTAGATGATTTGATGCAATAGATAGAAGTTTCTTTGGATGATCTTTATGTAAAACTTTTTATAATTAATAAAAAAATATATCAATTACTGAGAATATATATATATATATATATATATAATATATATATATATATATATATATATATATATATATATATATATATATATATATATATATATATATATATATATATATATGCGGGGAAAACAAGGATGGATCAATGTGAAAACTATAAAAGGCCAAGGTTAACTCTATGAAGAGAAATAACCTCATTGTTATGTGTTTTTATTTTGTAAATGTGATGTATGGGTGTAATGCATTTTGTAATTGTAAATATGCATATTTGGATGTAATGTATTTTGTTAATTATAATTGTGATTTACTCATTTGGCATGTCATGTGTAAAGTGATGTGAAGTGATGTGTCTTTATGCTATGTCACTTGACACTTGTTCATGTGTGTTGGCATGCCCAAGTGGCTTAGTGAGATTAGACTATACCCTAGAGTCACCATGTAGAGTTCCATTATAGGGTTACTTGTTTAGGAAACCAAGGTAGGATTCCCATCTTGAATAAATTCGTAGGTTAACTTCAAGTGGGTTTTTGGGAGGTTAAAAGGAGTCCTAGGGAGTGGTTAAGGTTAAATTTATCTATCCCTATAAGTATAGTATGGGTTAGGAGTTATTTTTTGACCATATTAATGCCCAAAACATAATTATGGATTTTCAAAAAGTGCTTTCTTTTGAAGTGACAAAATTAAAGGGAGTCAAATACATCCCTTCTCCCCATTTCTTAGTTTTCTTCTCATTTTGGGAAGGGGGACAAGATGGAAGATAATGATTCATGAGTCATATCTCATTAAGTGGGTAGGTGGATGGTTGGTGAGGGCTTCCCTTTTATGAAAATTTTGGGGGTGTTTTTGGGTTGATTTCCCACTCTCCTTTTTGGGAGACTTCTAGTTTTGAGTTAGTAAGGTAGAGAGATATTATCCAAGGAGAAAAGCTAAGGGAGAGTTAAAGCCCATCTTCAAATTCATATTGCCTTTTTTCTTGGAGAAAGGTTGGTGTATCTTTCATGAAGTCCATGTTTATGTGTTTGTTTATGATTTGTAAATTTATGTTAAATGTGAGTTGTGTTGATTTTCAAGTTTTATTTCATGGAATCTTTTTATTGTTCTTTTGGATTATTTTTATGTATGTTTTAGGGAGTGCAAGGCTATACTCACCCTTGGGAGGGAAGAGAGCCTTATGGGTGAAGGGAATTTGGGAATATTCCCTTTTAGTGTAGAGTCTTTCCTCTAGGAGGAAAGGGATATAACATGGAGTATGGGCTCCATGTTTCCATCATTTTGTTCTACACTTTTGGGGGTCATAAGGGGAGAAAATTGATGAATTATGAAGTGTGAAATTTGGGATGTGAAATTGAGCCTTCTGAAGGCATTGTTATGATATAAGAATTCTATTTTTGTTTATGGCATTCTCCTATCTGGGTTCATTTTCCACCTTCAACCGTTTTTGGATCCAAGGAGATTCTTTGTGCAAACCATGGGATTTAGGAGTTTTCTTGTGTTTGTTTTTTGTTTATGTGTGTTGGAAATGTTTGTCACCCATCCATACTTGTTTCCCCAAGCTTAGGGGTGGCCTTGTAAAGGCCTAGGTTGGGAGGTGAGCCTCCATGGTCAACCTTATTTTGTTGCAAGTTCTTTGCTGCAAGATGATCCAAGAAAGAAAGAATTTCATGAAGCCAAAGGTTTGGAATTGTATAGTTGTATTTCTGAATCTAGTGTATGATTTAAATTCCAATAGACGTAGCTTGCATGCATAAGTCTTTTGGATCTTGTTTATGTGGCAGTGGTTATTTTTTGTTAGAATAATTTTAGAATAACTAAGAGGGGGGGGGGGGGGTGAATTAGTTATCCTTAGGTCTAGATGTACCAATTGAACTTTTCAACACTTCAAACAACTTAGATCTATTCAACAATTCACACGGTCTCTATATAATATGAGTAACATAAAACTTGCAGTCCACTATCCAAAAGTAATCAACTTGTAGAATATATAAAACATTTAACAACATAGCACATCAAATAAAATTCATACAAGTATGACACTAGGATTTAATGTGGAAACCCAATATGGGAAAAACTACCAGTAACATGCTAGACCAAATTTTCACTCTTTTGAAGTGATCTCTATGAGGAGCCAACCTTGTTAAAGGTTACAATACACAATGTTAGGTGTGACCCTGTTAAAGGATTTAATCACCCTCTTAGGAGTGGCATGGTTAGAGGGCTTAAAAACATCCCATTAGAATTTCACCTTGATTAAAGGGTTCAAAAATGACTATTAGGTCAACCTTGATTAAAGTATTTTAACTAATACAATGGTTAGAAAGTAACAGTAGGTTCTGATATGAAATATACAACTCACTTTGCAAATACAGATCTAATAAGTTCATATGTTGATTTACTAACTAGCCTTCATTGTCATCTCCATCTCTGATCTACTTAGAAATCCCTTCAAGCAATCACCACAACTCTGTTAAGCTTTTCACAGCTATGCTCAGCCTTCTTCTTAGGTTTGCTAATCAATAACATCAACCTCATGCTGCATAATCTAAAATTAGGTCATCCTTTTATCTCCTTGATTAGGTAGCTTAATCTTTTTTTTCTTAATCTCTTCCGTAGATCTTAGGTTTAGGTCAGATTCATCGAATCCTTCCAAAATTTTGTTCTCCTTCTCCTTCTAGATACTTCACAAATCTTCTCCTTGAATCCATAAGAAAATGGTTTACCATGCATTAAATGCTCTAAGTCATTCATACTTATCTTCAACACATTTTACATATCCCAAGAATTCAACTATGTCAGCTGGGGATCTCAATTCCTTCACAAATTATAAATTACTGACACTTGGCCAATACTGTGTTCATCTACTTGGTCATCACTAAAAAATTTCTTCTCGACAAATACTGTCTTTGCTTGGTTAATTATCTGATACTCGATAATTACTAATGTTCGGTTGAAACTAAAAATTTCTCATCTTATACTGGCATTCGGTCAACACTAGCATCAGTCGGCTTACATTAATTTTCTTCTCTTTTTCTTGGTTAAGCCTATGCTTCCAGACTTTCTTTCCTTATTTCTTCTATGTTTCAAATCAATTGAATTTTCACTTAGTGTTATAGATAAACAACACATTACCTTGCCAATGTGCCAACTAATCAAGTGCCCATTGTAGTTTCTCATAACTAAACCTTTCACTTGGTCCTCTTGTTATATCTTCTTTTCAAATCCTCTTCATCAATCAAAATATATGGTACTTTACTAAATACACTAGTACATTTGACCGCATTTTTCTACCAAAATTTTTGACCATCAATTAAAAAGGTTTAGGTTGGTTGGATTATAGAAGGAAATTATTTATTTATTTATTCCATGCCTATATTGGTTGAAATTTTGATCAACACGGGCATAACTTTAAATAGAAAAAAGAATACATATCTCATTTCATTATTTAGTTTTAACTTGGAGTGTGCGAAGGAGGAGAGCCTGCGATTGTTTTAACTATTATTTGGTGTAAAATGAGGACCACCTATGAGGGTTTCCACTATTATTTGGTGTAAAAGGAGGACCGCCTGCAAGGGTTGCCACTGTTATTTGGTGTAAAAGGAGGACCACCTGCAAGGGTTGCCACTATTATTTTGGTGTAAAAGGAGGACCGCCTATGAGGGTTGCCATTGTTATTTGGTGTAAAAGGAGGACTGCTTGTAAGGATTTCCTTACTTTGCATTTGTCTAGCATTGTTTTACGCTTCTATGCTATTGGTACTTGTTGGTTATCTACTTAGGGCCCATGAGCAATGCGCTAGGGCATCATGTATTATGTATTTTCTGGCACATTTTTTATCACTATATAAGTGTTTGAGATTTTGATCTCTGTTTATATACATTTGATTCAAACTCACTGAATCATAAAAAACTTACAAAACCCTAAATTTTTGAATGCTAAACCTGAAGCACAAAAAAAGCCCCCCATTTTTTTACAAACAACTTTAAAACCTGAAGTAGACTATGGGTTGATGTGAGAATTTCACAACACAATTAGAGGAATCTCTTATGAGAATCCTCCAAGCTAGGTCTAAGAAGACTGCATCGTAGGAAAATCCCATTGAGAAGCCTTTCCAATTAATAAAGCCTTTCCTCACCTTCTTTGATGACCGCTCTCAATTAATTTGGCTCTACCAAATCAAAAGAAAGGATGATGTGTTTCTGACATTAAAAAATTTCAAATGTCTTTGATTAGGCAAGGGAAGCAAGTATGTCAACAAAGATTTTCAATAATTCCTTACAAATCACTGCATCATGTTACCATGTAAAATCTGATACATTTCATAATTTAATAATGTTACTAGAAGAAAGAACAATGCCATTATGTAAATAGCTAGATGCATAATTCATGTCAAGTATGTAGATGTTAAGTTCCAAGGAGAAGTGACTGCCTATGTCATACACATCATCAACTAAATAGTAAATAGTGAATTGAGTTCTCAAAGGGTGTACTCCATATGAAGGTTTGATGAAAGAAAAGTCAAATATTTCTCATCTCTTAGTGTTTGAATCTGATGCCTAGGCATACATTCCTTATAAAATTCATCACAAGCTAGCATCTAAGTTGGAAGTGGCATTCCATCAAATAGAATGACAATTCCAAGGACTATCATTTATATAATTGTTCATCCAAGTAATCTTTATAAAGAGAGATGTCTTCCATGACAATATCTCTCTTATACTTCCACTAGGCCACTTCCAGATTTTCTTTCACCTAAGAATTCTTACACTTATGTGACTTTGTTCCTGTTCCATCCCTTTCTTGCAATAGATGGTCCTACCACTCAACTTTGATCATCTTTCCCTATACTCCCAATTATGTAGATGGCATCTACAATACCTGATTTTTACTTCCAAAAGATGTTTACTCTAGCAAAGATTCTTGAGGTGATCAATGAGACAGATCCACAGTCCACCACATTCCATAAGATCAAGTGATTGGGAATCATTTGTCTGACATTGTTTTATGCTTCTATGCTATGATATCAAATAATTAATAATAATAATTCGTTAATTACCTATAAAAATAATAATAATAATTTGTTAATTTAGTTATCTTATGGTTTGTGGTAAGAGAAAACATTTGAAATGAAATATATTGAATTTTCTAATATTAGTTAGTTAGAAGTAGTAAGGGATGGTTATATGTACAATTGAATTATTAATATTAAACTATTCATATATGTACAATTAAATTACTATGTTGACTTTTTTTAATATTGTAACAACTCACATATATATAATTAACATGTTAACATTTTTGTTAATGTTCAAACTTAAGCATTATAGTAAAGAAGCTTAAAAGAATATCCAAGTATGAATTAAATAAAAAGAATAAAATTAAATATTAGTTTTTATTTGTTTAAAATTTATTATAAAGTTTTTTTTTAAATTTTTTTTTTTTATAAAATCTTTTTGTAGTAATACACTTATTTAATTTTGTATATAAATCTAATTTTTTATTTAATCATTTATCTTACTTTTTGTTTGTGCTTACTATTGTCTTTTTATCTTAACCTACAATATATTAATAATCAGTTCAATATTTTTTTCATGGGCTTTTTTATATAAGAATTAAGTCTTAACATCAATAAAAAGCTATTGCTCAAACACACTTGTAGACACAACATAGGACAAAGAAAAGAGCTAAACCCTAAGCTCCATTGGTAGAGCGGATGTACAAGAAGGCACTAACCTAGATGCAGGTAGTGGTTATCCTAGTTGTGGAACCTCTACTCAGGTTGTTATTGCTCACAAGGGTTCTTATGCTCATGCTTTAGTAGTTACCTCTAGGGTGTGTGATTATAGATATGATCCCTCTTTCCTCTTTGTGTCTAATAAATCCTTTAGTGTTTTGACATGGATAGAGAAAGAAGTTGTATTGATTCTCTAGTTATTATGGGTGCCTTCCTGGATGCACCCAAAAGATCTACTAAGGGTTTGGAACCTCGTATAATGATTCAAACATTCTATTATGAGATATGTCTATGTGTCTATCCCTTTTATAGGCCACTTGCAGGGGGTTATTTGTTAAGGCCTATTAATATAAACCTATAGATCCTTGGGTTAGTTCTTAGAGTGAGGAGGATGATCTTGTATTAAAGGTCTACCTTCAAGCTAACCAAAATTTGGTTAATAGGGCTTAATTTTGTGAGAATGAGAAGAATTTCCTACTCTCAAATGAGGAAAACAATCCTACTTTTTTTTCTTTTGATTTATCCTCTTTTAAAGGGGATGAAGTTATGAAAGAAGTTCTAGATGATGACAATGATGGGATCCTTATGGATATCTTAAGGGAATCTCATTTGAAGTCCCTTAAAAAAGGTAAGAGTTTTGAAGAGATGATCTTCAATGATGAAATTTTTTTGGGGTTGAGAAAGAGGTTTCTCTCTCCCTCTTTGGGTGATAGGACCTCCAATATGATTCTCACCCCTATAAATCTACCAAGACCCTTTCCCTCTACTTTGGATGGATAAGGGTCTTTATTTAAGTCAGTTGATAAAAGTGTTGTTTTTTCTCCTCATAGATATATTGTAAATGCATTTATTGTTTTTGTCTCTCCAAGAATTAACAAGGTGGTCAAGTCTTCTCATTGTGTTTTTGAGAATGTTTCAAGGATTATTAAAGTATGGAAGTTCTACATGAAATAGTGTTGATTAGTTATATGACTGGGTATGACTTTGAGTAGGAGGTTTTTGTTCCCTCACCTCTTTCTACTAATCATATGGCTATTCCTAGAGTCTCTAGTGAGAGGGTAATTAATGAACACTTCCAAGTTAATATTCCTAGCTCTATTTTTAAAGGGACTTCTACCTTATTTTAAAAGTCTCTTTTTCAAAAATTTTATGGTAATTGACTTGACATTGACTTATTTAGAAGATGGGTGGTCCAAATATGGGTTCTCTCTAGTATTTTTGATGTAAGTTTAATGTTGAATGAGTTTTTCATCTTTTATTTTCTGACCTGGAGGATCACATTATAATTTTTTCAAATGGTCCTTGGTTTATGGGATAGAATAGTTTGTGTTTGCAAAAGTAGACTCTTAATTCTAACACTATGAAGGATGTTCCATAAAAAATTCTAGTTTTCTTTTGTATGACTAACCTACCCTCATAATTTTTGAGTGAGAACATGCTAATGTTTATAGACAACTCATTAATACATTATGGATCCATAGATAAAATCACTAAATACAAGATCTATGGTTGGTTTATACTATAATCTGTGCATTTCCAAAAAATAATCAGTCACCCCCTAACCAAATTTCCTAATCCTCTAAATATGAAGTTTGAATACAATAACTCAGCTACGAAGTTTCTCCAATCCTTCTTTGCATTTATTGCAAATTTGGGCATACTTGCACAATGTCAAGAAGAGATAAGAAAAACCATAAAGTATGGAAGAAAAAAGAACATGCCCCAATGGTTTCCTCTTTTCTACTCATTGAATAGGTTTAGAAGAGTGAAAACATGAGAAATATTACAAAATATTGTTTGAAAATGGATGCCCACTCAATAGTGTGAGGTTCAAAGATGGTGTGACTAGTAGCTCTCCCCTTGTCCCAACAAAAAAGGTTTGAAGCTGAGAATAGTAAGGAAATTTCTATAGAGTGCCTAAAGATGAATGCATCATTCAATAATGTTAAGCAGAAGAAGGAAATACCTTTATATACTCCCTAGGTCTCAAGAAAATTAGGTTAAGGGAGATTGATCTTGATATTTCAACAAAACAAATTACTTTGTAACACTTTTTCAAACCACCCTAAGATGGGTTGGATGGATATCTATATGTTTTACTTCCTACTACTATTTTTTTGTTATGTTGTTGTTCAAATGTTGTTTTGTGTCTATTATAGTTTCATTTACTTTCTTAGGTTGTTCCTTCTTGTCCTTTTGTGCTTAATGCTCTATATTTATTTATGTAAAAGGTTTTGAGTCCTTTCAAAACATTTCTAACCTTAATACAAAATATTAATAAGAAGCTAATATCTAATTTTAAATGGACATGCATGGTCCCAATTAGTCAACTAAAGTAAGATACTTAAAATAGAGATTAAACAGGTTAAAAATAGGACTAAATTTTATTCTTTTGCATCCTTCAATTCTTTCCTCAAAGTAACAAAATCTTCCTCAAGCTTAGTGCATTCGCCAAATTTTTCTTGTAGCTTGGTTTCCGAAAAATCAATAGTCTTCTTTCATTCTTCAACTTGAATTTTAAGATGGACTATATGATCTTCTTCTTTCTTAAGATTTTTTGGATATTATTTGCATAAACCTTTCACATCTTCTAGATCATTAAGAGAAAAGATAGGTTCTCCTTCAAGCTCTACTATTCCATGAACATCCATC
Source organism: Chamaecyparis obtusa (assembly GCA_027943335.1). Taxonomy (NCBI): domain Eukaryota; kingdom Viridiplantae; phylum Streptophyta; class Pinopsida; order Cupressales; family Cupressaceae; genus Chamaecyparis; species Chamaecyparis obtusa. The sequence continues at coordinate 10,067 of BSBK01009734.1, forward strand.
ATTTAGGTTCCATGTGATGTCACAATTCTGAAAGAGAATTTAATAAATAATATAAAAATAAATAAACTACAAGAGACAAAATTGTAAAAAGAGTATGTTCCCTTTCTAAAATAGGATTTAATAATAATTAATAATTAAAACATAAAAATAATTAATAAATAAAATCAAAATTGAAATCTAAAAAAATTAAATTAAAATATAATTAAATAAAAAAGTAATTATAATTAAAATCTAAATTAAAATATAAATAATTAAATTATAAAATATAATTAAAATATTAAAAATAAATTAAAATATAATTAAGTTTAATGAATGGTCAAAAGCTATGAAATGAAAAGATGTGACTCCCTCAAACATGAGATATAAAGGGAGAATATAATTTCATTTGGAAGGGGGGGAGAAAAAGAAGAAAAAACACATACATCAAGAGAGAATGACATATAAAGAAAGATAAATTAATTATTGACAAAAGGATGTGTCTCTTCCCAATAAGATGCAACCATTCAATACCAAGGATATTTAATAATGATTGAAACCATTCCCAAAGGCATGAAATAAGAGAAGAATATATATTTGGATACTCTTCATTGGAGAAATAAGAATAGAACAAGATTATATATATATATATATATATATATATATATATATATATATATATATATATATATAATGGAGGTGATTAATAATAAATTGAAGGAGGCGATTAAGGAGTTTGAAGTTACAAGTGGACGAGTTCAAGTTGATTTCCCACTGCAAGTTATTTTTCTTGCATTTTCGGATTTTATGGTTTCCTAACAAAAATTAACAAGTGATCTTGCAAGGTTATTAATTTCAGTTGCATACTTTTTATTCCCTAACTTGTGGTTTTCTAGGTTTTTCTTGTCAAAGAGATTAATATCTTCATGGCTACTTGATGTAGTCAAGGATGGTGGATCCAGTTAAGGACAATCCAAACCTTATAGCCAACAATCAACACAATTAAATACTCAACAACACAACAACAAAATAATTGTTTAACTTTGGTTTTCATTAACATGCCCGACTGTAAGGCCTTCCGGGTTAGGTCCAATAACAATAAAAAATAATTCTGCAAGATCACACAGATCCAATACAATCTCAACTAGTTCAGCTCTAAAAACATATAGCAATTGATGGATACCCTAAGGAAGATCTAAACTTGAGCTCACAAGCCTCCAAGAAATCTCCTTGTCTCCAAGTATGCAAACCACTAGCTCTGCAACTACAAACTATCAGATAACAATCTAATCTGCAAGATCATGAAAGATCTCTTCTACAACTTTTCCAACTCTAGCTTTCAGAACCTCAGATCTAATTCACTAAGTCTTCCAAGTCATCCCAATTTGCGACCTCTAAGTCCTAAAAAACTACCCCAAACATCATATAAATACTAGTCATTAGCCACAAGTCGGCTGGATCAAACCATTAACTCGCCCCCAACAATTATTAAATTCAATACAAGTCGACATCAAAATAGCCTTACAAACATTTAATTCAACATGTCAGACTATAACAACAAATACCAACAATAAATGCACCAAGTCGGCCCAACAAATCACACAAAACTCCAGTAGGTAAACCAGAACTACTGAGCAATAGTGAAATAACCGAGCATGCCAGGCATCACTGAGCACCAGTGTTGACTGAGCATCACAAGCATCACCAAGTAACACTTTCATCAAGTGCTAGAGATTACCGAGTTCCTTCAGCAACCGAGCTTCCTTCAATGACCGAGGTCGTCGGTCAAGGATGCAACCAAGTAACACCAACCAAACAATATACCTCCCATGTAGATTTACCGAGTACCCTAGAATTCCCCTACATCAAACACCCCAGGTTCGAAAAGATGTTCATATGTGAGAAGAAAATCTTTCAGGATTTAACACATAAACCCCAAACTGGTTCTTCACATACAAGTCCTCCACCTTTTCAGCTTGCATACTCTTCCATTTCAGCTTGCTCTATCTCTTCAAGTCTTTTCTCAACAACATAGAGGGCAGTTCTCCAAACTGATCATTCATTTTCTTAGGATCCACCAAATCAACTCGGCTACCAATATTCAAGCTTCTCCTATCGAGCGTTGTATGTAGTAAAGGCATTAGGGAAAACTTCCTATCATCCTCCTCAATAGTAAACACATTTATGACATAGTCATACATAGCTCTGCAATCATATTGCCAATGTCTACCAAGCAATATATTACAACTATTCATATTCACAACATCACATAACACAAGATCCTTATACTGGCCAATCTAAACATCAATAAAGAATTGTTCTCTTACTTCTAGAGCATGAACATCTTGTAACTAGCCAGTCCTATAAGGACAAGGATGCTTCATTCTATTCAACCCAAGTTTCTGAACCATGTCCTCAACAACAAGTTATCAGTACTACCACTATCAACAATAACATCACAGAGGTTACCTCCAGACTTGCATTGGGTCCTAAACAAGTTACTCCTCTGACAAGGTTCCTCCTTTGTACTGAGCAATGTTCGCCGAAGCAGCAAGTTCTAAGATTCAGGTTCATTCTCATTCACCATAGCAGTTCATCAGTCACCAAGCTTCTTCTATGTACACTCAAATGAACGGTGTCCTTCTCCATAGTTATAGCAAGTACCCTTAAAGATAACTCTACCTGTCTTCTTCTTCAGTTCTACAGGTTTCTATTCATCTTCTACATCAGTTGGTTTATCCTTCACTGAGTGATCAATCTTTTCTTTTCCACAAGGATTACCATGTTGTTTTCTCTTCAAATTATCTTCTGCCTTTAGAGAATACTGATAAGCATCTTCAACAGAATCAATCTTCATTATACGAAGGTCATCCTAAATATTGAATCTCAAACCATTCACATACCGAGCTACCTTTCCTTTACCAAGCTCTCAGTGTCCAGACCGAATAGTAAGTTTGTAGAACTCCTCGGTATAATCTTTAACAAACAAATCCTTCTGTTTTAGATTCTGTAACTTCTTAAACAAGTCAAGCTCATAGTCAGAAGCTATGGACTTATCTTTCAATTTTGTCACCATCAACCTCCACCAATTGGTCTTCATTTCACCTTCATCTTCTCTATCCCTTTGTAGTTCTTTCCACCAAAGAGCAACATGTCCTTTCAACTTTGTCTGTGTTAATCTCACCCAAAGAGGATCTTCAATTTATTTTAGATCAAATAAATCTTAAAGTTCACCAATCCAATCAATCAAGTTCTCAGGATTCAAAGTACCAGAGAAAGTATAAACTTCCATTCAGTAACTGCTACTTAACCGAGCTCCAAATCTAGGCAACCGAGTAGTTTTGTCTTCACCAAATCTATCCCTCTAGTCATCACCACTACATACAATAGGTTCAAAGTCTTTAGCAGCTTCCTGATAACCATATTCAGTAATAACATTCTAAGGTATACCAACAAAAACTCTCATGATCTCGATGACCATGTCATTCTTCATCAACTCTATATCTCAGATCTGACATTCGATCTGACTTTCTCAGAAATCTTTGATTCCATAGCATCACAAAGATTTGCAATAGCTCTAGGGTCCAATATTCTCAGAGGCATCCTTAAAGATAATAAAACCCTCTGCAACAAACCCTACACCAACCACCTTGTGACAATCTCAAAGTTGTAGGCAAGTCAGATCGCAATCTACCACCTTGAGCAAACAACTAGGGCAAGATCCCCAAGTTCAGTGCTTCAGATCTGCAATCCAGATCATACAATCTCTTCACCAACAAGATCAACTTCACAAGATCAGCCTTGCTAGATCAACCTTCACTCCACAAGATCAACTCTCACTCTGATACCACTTGATGCAGTCAAGGATGGTGGATCTAGTTAAGGATAGTCCAAACCTTGCAGCCATCAATCAACACAATGGAATACTCAACAACAAAACAAAAAAATAATTGTTTAACTTTGATTTTCATTAACATGCCTGACTATAAGGCCTTTTGGGTTAGGGCCAATTACAATTAGAAACAATTCTATGAGATCACATAGATCCAATACAATCTCAGCTAGTTCAGCTCTGAAAATAATCAGCAACTGATGGATACCCTAAGGCAGATCTAAAATTGAGCTTGCAAGCCTCCAAGAAATCTCCCTGTCTCCAAGTATGCAAATCACTAGCTGTACAACTACAAACTATCAGATAATAATCTGATCTGCAAGGTCATGCAAGATCTCTTCCACAACTTCGCCAACTCTAGCTTTCAGAACCTCAGATTTGATTCACTAAGTCTTCCAAGTCATTCCAATCTGCAACCTCTAAGTCCTCCTAAACAACTACCCCAAACATCCTATAAATACTAGTCATCAACCACAAGTCGACTGGATGAAACCATTAACTCCCCCCCCAACAATTATTAAATTCAATACAAGTCAGCATCAAAACAACCTTACAAACATTTAATTCAACATGTTAGACTGTAACAAAAACTACCAACAAGAAATGCACCAAGTTGGCCCAACAAATCACATAGAACTCCAGTTAGTAAACTAGAACTACCGAGCAACAGTGAAATAACTGAGCATGCCAGGCATCACCTAGCACCAGTGTCGACCGAGCACCATAGGTATCGCCGAGTAACACTTTTACCTAGCACCAGAGATTACCGTGTTCCTTCAGTGACCGAGCTTCCTTCAATGACCGAGGTCATCGGTCAAGGTTGCAATCGAGTAACACTGGCCAAACAATACACCTCCCATACAGATCTACTGAGTACCCTAGAATGCCCCTTCATCACTACTAATGCTTTGTGATGTGAGACGCTTGTCAAAGACTCAATCTTGAAACTACTAATGCTATTTTTCTTGTAGGTTTCCTTGGAGATACAAATAAATGTTACACTTTCTTACATTTGATTTTCTAGGCACCTAGCTTAATTGAAGGCTTCTTGTCTTGTGATTAGTTGAGTAGTAGGAGTGCATGCTCTTTTCCTCTTGGAAAATCAGAAATATTGACCTACTTAGTTGATCACTTGCAATTAGTCTTGGGTAAATGAACATGTCCTCGGTGTGTTTTGGAGAAACTATGGAGTAGGAGAGTATGCTCTTTTCCTCATGGAAAATCAAAAATCTAGACCTTCACTAGCTATCCATTTTCTTTCTTGCATCTACCTTTAGAGGGTTTGTCAAGAGAGCAATCTTTTGGGAATGAACCTAGTGGGGAACAAGCAAAAATGGCTGCTCCATCCCACTATAATCAAAATCTTCCTTCAATCTAAAGAGAGGGAAGACTTGGATATTTTCTACTTCTAATACTTCTTCATGTGTAGGGCCTAGTTTCCTAAATCTTGCTAAGCAAGACTACACTTGATTGGGCACTTGTAGGGCCTTCTTGGTCTAAATCTTGTTTACAAGACTACAAGGGGGGTACACTGAATTTGTATAGGGCTATGAGACTATGCATTTTGGGTGATTGTAGGGCTATAGGACTTAATTTTTCTTACGAAACTACAAGGGATCTGGTCATGAACAAAGATTCTTACTAAACACCTTAGGACTTAGATGTTATCCTATTGGTCATGTTATTTCCTTTGTGTAAGGATTGATCCAAGTGGACTTTACCTGGATCACCCCAAGATACTCACCAGATGTACTCCCTTGGATGTGAATCCATGACAAAGCCAACATCACTTTGTGTGAGGCGAAGGGGTATCAAGTTGTGGGCAAAGGTTGAAACACTTCCTGCTTGACCTTAGGTAGTTTTTATTGATGTTATTTAATGTGATAAGGCATGTGAAAATATTTGTTGAACATACACTTGATATACTTGAACATTGCCATATCTTGCAAGACCTCACATATGTTTTTATCCATGGGGTTTCTTTGTCCCTTGTTGGATTGTTTGAAGACTATTTCTTTCTCACACTACTTGCTTTCAAAACAAACCTTGTCTAGGAAATGCTCCAAACTTGTTAATCAAGTTTGCAATCTTTGGAATCAGACTTTTGGACTAAGCTCAAACATTGTCAACATTGCTTCTCTATTAGGATCCTTATCTCATCTTGTTATTTTGTATATTCCAATATGTTAGGAATTGCCTCTAGCTAAAAAAATATTACTTTGGTCTCTTGACTACATTCTTTTCTAGTAGAATGTTCACTTGTCCATCATCTCTTTAATTATCTCTCTTGGATTCTCTATCCTATCTTTTCTTTTTCACAAGTGTCGTACATAGGGATCTACTTGCATCTTGGACATTTTGTGGCAAGTTATCTTTTCTATATCTCTTGCACTTTTACACTTTGGACAAGTGAACACTTTTACTTACCTAGCTTGAATATCAAGGGGTGGTCCCACAATAGTGTGTCCCACTTTTTGGCCAGCTTTGACATAGAGATCAACATTCTGAGAAAAAACTTCACTTTCGAACACCTGTTGCCACAAAACTATTAGGAATTTTAAGATGATGTAAACTAGAGTCTTTTAGAATTTTCTTTCTAGATTCTAAATATATATTTTTTAAAAAAATCAAAATTTATTTAAATTCATTTTTCCTTCTCCTTCAAAAAGTGGTTTGTGTGAAAAAACTATGTTTTTAAGGAGTTACTATCACTCGGATCAACATAATTTTTTTAAAAATATAATAAAGATGTAATTCTTTCGAGATTATATTTTTAACTTCAATATCTAAAGGATTCAATTGGTTTCATTCACTTTGGGTTAATATTTCATAGTTTATTAAGTTCTAAAGTGATAGTAACTGTAATTTAGACATAAGGTCACTTGGATCACTCTAACTTGATTTGTGTATATTGAAATTCATTTTTTATTTTTTTATAGAAAGGTAACACAAATACTCTTTTCCTACATATTTTTCATAATTTTTTTTTGTAATTTACTATTTTTCTCGAAGTCTTGAAGAGACAGGTTGTTAAATGACCAAACAACGTATGTTTAGTTAAAGTAATATTTAAAAGTGATAATAAACTCAATATGTATTAAAATTATATTAATTATAAATCTTGTTCCGAATAGAATCATGCTACATAGATAGGTTTTTCAAATGGATTCATTTGATTTGCCAAAACATAAAGTCGAAGTGATTTTTTGTCATCATTTTAATAGGTGCGAAGGAGACTCCATTGTAGGTATGAATGAGGAGTATAGATGTTATATCAATGTTTTTTTAATCTAAGAGGCTTTGAGCTAACCATTTGTAATTAATTCCTTCAAATGGAACCTCTCAAGGCTTAAATCATCATATTTTATTTAAAATGTGTTATTTCAGCAAAAATCAACATGTCTAAAAAAGTGTGACCCACTATTGTGGGGTCACCCCAAGTCATCTTAAGTTATCCTATTTATATTTTGACAATCCTCTTTCATGTCGGTCAAAACTAGATCTCAGATCCACAAAGGAAAGAAACTCGAAGCTACCTTTGACAAATCATCTAAATAAGATCCCATACCTTGGGGTTTTAAACCTTTTGCTAATATCTCTAGTGAATCTACCTTGTATCCTCTTCTAGATTGGCACATAGTGTTTATTACACTCCAATCATGGAAGAATGAAACAAGAGGATTGAGGAATTCCTGAAATAATTGGGTGAAAAGAACTTTGGACAAGAAAAACAAGAGCATCACAACTCTAGACATGTCTCACAACATGGATCTCAACATACTAGACCTGGATCACATGAATCACAAGATGGTGATTTAGTTAATGAAATAACTGAAGATGATACCTTCAAATTTGAACAAGATGAACACTTGCAAAGACTTATGAATTTGACCTTTAGTTAAAAAAAGATCAACACTTCTTGCATTTGGCCTCACAAGGAGTTAATCTACCTCACAACTTTGATATTGACAATTTGATCAAGAAAGATGAACCATTTGAAATGGAAATCATGAAGAAACATATGGAAGAAATGATGAAACAAATACTATGCTTAGAGAAGGAAAAAGAATAAACAAGCACATCCTTTTTGCTTGAGGCTATATGTTCATTTCCTTTTGACAAAGATCTATACATTGTTGGCAATTTGGATGAGTTGGTTACATAGATGTTGTCATTATGGCAACATATGATCTACATGAAGATCACACAGGTCAGAGAGCTAGTATGTCAGAGCGCAACACAAATTGTCTAAGTATGAGACAGTGTGTTTTTACTAGTGAACTTGAAGACCATTTTGGTTTGCAATGTTGATTGGAGTAAGTTCAGTGCTTGTGAAATTGAACATAGACTCTATGGTGACTATTGAAGACTCACCTCAAAGTGCAAGTTAGTATGGCATGTATAGAAGAAGTTATGACAGTTTTACTAAAGACAGTGTTAAGTCGACATGATAGAATATGAAGACATAATTGATAAAGAGTTAAGAGATTATTTTGTTTATCAAAATAATGACTTAAAAATATAAAGGGATGACATCCTAGATGTTAACCCTTAGATAGAGATATTTTGTAATATGACAGCCGACTGGAAAATTATTAATCTTAATAACATGTATAAAGATATGTAAAGATGTAATTGTAACAAGTGTGATGTAACGAATGTATGTAATAGCGATAGTGAAAGAGCAATGAAGAGATATTGATGCAAGAAGTATAAGGTTATGTACCTTGACCTACTTTTGCAATCAGTAAATATTGTATATTACTTGTTTGGGTAGTGGGCTCATCTGGTAATCACATTTTGTACTGCCAACTCCTAACAGGGTTGCAGCTTCTAACAAGGCCTATAGTCCCTTAATCAGGACTGAGACACTATATGCATGTAATAGACTCCTAACAGGGTCAACATCCTTAACATGATACTTTTGATTAGTGGATCTTTGTGGGTACCATCCCCACCAGGGTTTTCCCTTGGCCAGGAATTCCTTGAGAACAAATAATGTGTTATGAGTTCTTTAGTTTTATTGCTATGCATGTTGTTTAGCTTATTATGTTATGCATGTGCTAAGATAATCTATTATATCCATAATTAGGAAAAAGTTAAAGTTTGTAGAATACTGATTCACCCCACCTCTCAGTATTCCCTATTTCTAACAATTGGTATCAGAGCTTAGTTACTTGGAAAAGAATCATTCAAGGAAAGCCTAGAAGCTTGAGTAAGATCTCTATGGATATGGATAAACTACAGAAGAATCTTGAAGAAGCTCTTGAACATATTGATATGCTTACTAAAGAAAGAGATACTTTGAAAGGAAAATATGATGATGCAAAGAACCTCATTGAGAAACTGAAAAACAAGTTGGAAGATCTGAAATCTGAAAAAGAATCCAAAATTCACATTGAAGATTGTGATGACAACTTAGAAAAAGAAAATGAGATCCTTAAACATGAACTAAAGATAGAAAATCTGAAGTTGAGTCTGGAAGATGGAAATGGCAAGAATGAAGCAAATATGAAATCTGAGAATGAAAATCTTAATCTTGAAAATGAAGGGTTAACATCTAAACTTGGTAAAGTAACATTTGAACTTGAGAAATTCAATTTGTAGTATGCTAAACTTGAGAAATGCAATACAATTGTGAAAGGAGAACTGACTCAATCTAAGCAACAACTTGAAAGATTATATTGAACTAGTGAGAAGATTGATGAACAAATATCTTATCAAAAACCATTCTATGATAAGACTGGTCTTGGATTCAACACTTTTAAAGAAAATGAAGAAAGCAAGGAACCATATCTGAAAATATCTGAAAGCATAGATGAGAAGAAGTCTGATGAGATTAACAAATCTAAACATACACCTAAGGAAGAAGAACCACCTAAGCAAGAGGAATCACCTAAAGGTATGCAAAGAGAATTCAAAGGTAGATGTTTTTCTTAAAATACTGTTGGTCATATGAAGAGAGATTGCACAGGTAAGCAATTTAAACCTCTTAATGGTTATTGTTATAATTTTCAAGGTTTTGGACATAGAGCTATTGAATGCAAAAAACCTAAATTTGTTGAGAATAACAATAGTAGTAGAATGTTTAGAAATACTAACCATGTAGATAAGAAACCTACTGAAGATATGAACAGAAGAAATGGAATAGTATGTTATAGATGCAACAAGGTTGGACACATTGCTAGAAATTGTAGATCATAGATCAATCAGCCTGGACCAAGATATGGAAACAATGGAATAGTTTGTCAGATATGTAACAAGATTGGACACACAACAAGGTTTTGCAGGATGAACAATAGAGTTTTTCATACCAATCCTAACCTTAGAAGTCATGTAAGAAGAAATTAAGATGCAAACAACAGTCAGAAAGGATGTTGTAGTAATTCAGATGAAGTGAAGTTTGTTAAAAGCACAGATCAAGGAGACATATTCAACACTGAAGGTAGTCAGAAAGGTGAAGTATTAAATGGTAAGAATGAATCTTTACTTGACCCATTTCAAAGTATTTAATTCATGAAAATTACAGTAGAATAGGAACTTAGGTTAGTGTAGAATTTGATATATGATGAATTAAGTCTTGTGCAATTAATGAAAGGTATTATATGATGTTCTAATGCTATGGTTAAGAGTGCAAAGAAAAATATTATGTTTTGCGAGATCGCAAGAAGTTTTAAGTTTTGCAGGTTAACAAAATCAGCTTTTTGGAAAGAAGCGACAAAATAATTGAATGCGATGTCAGATTAAGTAAGATTGAATTAATAAAAAGTCATGAATGGTGTTATATGATCATCAAAGAGAATACAAGTGTTAATGAGATCAAAAAGTAGTGATTGGAAGCGTATTGCAAGGATTTGGTGAAGAATTTTGTGCCGAATCTACACAAGCCCTAATTCATGAAATCGAGGTATTTTACTTGGCAGATCTTTAAATCGGTTAAGGAATTAGAGGAAGCCATGAATATTTATTTGATTCACAATGTAAGAGATAAGAATAGACCTAAAATGAAAAGGGAACTAGTAGAACCCTTGGAAGATGATCCTAGGTTAACTTTATCATCCGTACCAGACGGAGTTTTACATCTAGAGAATGTTAGAAGTTATCTGGGATGTAAACTAGAGACTATCAGTGATAGTGACTTCACAAAGGAATATCAGAAGATCTATAATCAGGCCATGTCATTGAAAGTAGGGTTTGAGCATTTGAAAGATAATGAGATCATTAAGTATGCTTTGCAATATGAATTTGATAATGAAGAATGTACCAAGATAATCCTAAGAAGAATTCAAAATGGAAAGTTTTGGTTAGATGACAGAGTGATAGATATCACAGCTGACTTAATTCATGAAGTAACTGGACTATCCAAAACTAGAGCCATTCCTTTAAATGAGAAAAACATGAGGAAAATAGTCACAGACAACACAAATTTATCCTACAATGGCAGAGGAATTGTAATTAGCAAGATACAACAAGATGATGTCAGATACTTGTGTAAGATCCTAACAACTAAGTTTTGTGCTAACTCAAGAGAGGATGACATGGCAGCTGGAATGATACATGTAGCTTATTTGATGTGTGTGGATAAAGTACAAGTTGATATGTGTGAGATTTTGAGGATACAGTTGTTTGAGAATTTGGAAAAGCTAAAGAAGACTAAGTATTCATAGTTTAGATTCTCATCTTTAATCACTTATACGTTCTTTCATTTATTGAGAAGATTTCCATTCACCATTGGAAATGACTGGAATGATGGCCAATCTACAATGGAAAGGATTAACCAAGTGTATAGAAGGCATGTTATTGATAGAGTAAATGAAACTGCAGTGTTGGTAATTAAATCTTTTCAGAATTTGATGTCTAGCAGATCAAGGATCGCACAGTCTCTTGTGGAGAAGTATAAAAATGAGATATGTTTCATGGTTGATACTAACTTTACTTACATTGAAGCAGTAGAACCTAGAACAAAGTTCATAGACCCTCTTGGCTATGAGATATCTGAAATTGAGATAGAAGAATATGTGAGTAGATTACTTAAGTGCAAGTTGGATACTCACTGTAATAGGTTTGGAACCTTTGAGGAGAACTTCAACTCCGCAAAGACCATCCTTGAAGAGAAACAGTCAAAGAAAAGAGTTGAGAGTACTATCAAGAAAATTCTAAAAGATGTACATGTATGACTGAACATGAATTCTTGGTATCCAAGCAAACAACAACAACAGTTAGAGATATTGGACAAAAATAAGTTTTGTCTATTCCACCTCTATCATCAATTACAACATAGCAAGGGGAGACACTAGTTAAGGTAAAAGTGGAAGAAACAAAGAAGGATCAAGAAGCAAGAATATCCACTAGATCAACCTCCTCCACTCCTAGCAAAAGAGTAAAAGAGATTGCTACTGGACCAGGTAAGAGGCAGAAGACACTGGTGCCACCAATTCAAAGGAAAATTGTAGAAATCAAAGATGATGAAAGCACTCCTGTTAAGAAGAAAACTTGGAAACCTAGAGTTGAGAAGGTTAATGAACAGATTATTCAAGATGGAGACTTTACAAAGATGAACAAGTATTATGATCTTTATGATTATGCAGGGAGACTGAATCTAGAAAATGCAGTGGTGAAGCATATGATTTTATCTGATAAGAAATTTGATACAATTCAGGGTAAGATACTTGATGACTTGTACAATAAAATTGTAAATAGAAAGAAGAGAGCATCAGAAGAAGACATATATATTAGAGATAAGCTAGTAAGAAAACTTTGTGTTGTGATAGATGAAGTACACTTCAATCAGATTATGAAGGATTTAAACACCCATTTGAGAACCAAGAAGAGAACCATTTAGATTATGGGAGGCAGATATGAAGAAGTTAACACAAAAATAGAGCAAGCCATCATTAAGATTATGACAGAGAATGCTAGAGAATCATCAGTTGCAGCAAAATCTAAAGATCAAGAAAAACAAGTAGAACAAGAGGGCATTCCCTCTCCACCAGCCATAAATATTGAGGATGAAGTAATGAATGTAGAAGGAACTAAGATCACCTTGGATAGTGATGATAACTTATTCAAGAATCTTGAAAACATTGTTGACAATTCGGCTTTTGAAGAGCAGGAAGTATCAAAGGAGAAGAGAAGACATAAACCACAATTGTAGAACCTAAAGTGGTAGAAAAATAAGTACCTATTCCAACTCAAGAAGAAATCAGTCTTACACCTGAGACTGGCAAGAAAACTCAGATTGGTTCTATGATTGAGAATTTGGGAAAGGAAGTAGATGATGATGATCAGATGGAATTGATCACATCTTTGAACAAGATCATTGGAAAGAACAAGAAAGTAAAGAGTCTTGAAGGATGCCTGAAGGAGCTTACTGAGAAGTTACAAGGCATTATTACTACACAAATTGTAGAAGATGACCCTTTGGTAAGAGAAAAGAAAGTTATGAATACTTTTGATAATGAGTTTACAAATCTATCTGATATAGCAAAGATGAAAGCTCAAGCAGCTTATGAGGCCAAAACACTTCTTGACATTAGTCAAAATATCAGGAATGATATCAATAACCTTGCTATCTATATAAAGGACTTGAGAAAGAATTTAGAAAGAGGAAAATCCTTGTACATTCAGTGTACAAAATCAGAGAACTTGGTAGCAAAGGAAGATCAGAAGATGAAGGTGAAGGAAGCAAAAATTAAGAATGAGTTAAACCTTCTTTCGAGCCCCAATGTGAATGAGATTTTTGCAAGATGACAAGGACAAGCAGCTAAAGAGATTCAATCTTTTAAGAGATCACATTTGTATAAAATTGAGCACTATTGAAGGGCAACTGGAAGAATGTCTTTCAACCAAGACATCTTTTCAGAAGTTCAGTTATGAGAATCTCCAAGCATGTGAGATTGCATCTTATGGATTGTGCGCACTACTCAGTGTGGTAGATTCAATTAAGAAATCATGGGAGAAAGAGTTAGAGGCTATGAAGATCAATTTTCCAGATTGTGTTGCAAGCCTACCAACTTTGCAATATTGAATTAAGGTATAACTTTTGTGAACACAGTTTTGTTACCCTCCTTACCTTTTTTTTGTCATTGTTGTCAAAGGGGGAGAGATATATAGTAGAAAATTGATAAGGATACATACTCTTAGGGGGAGTACAATATATAGAAAGGTTTCATGAAGTCATAAGGACATTATATATATATATATATATATATATATATATATATATATATATATATATATAGTATTATGGCCACAATTTTTGAGATTTTGAAGTTGTAAGACTTAGCCAATTTTCTCATATGTTGCCACCAATGACAAAGGAGGAGATTGTTGGCAATTTGGCTTAGTTGGTTACATAGATGTTTCATTATGGAAACATATGATCTACATGAAGATCACATAGGTCAGAGAGCTAGTATGTCAGAGTGCAACACAAATTGTCTAAGTATGAGACAATGTGTTTTTACTAGTGAACCTAAAGACAATTTTGGTTTGCGATGTTGATTGGAGTAAGTTCAGTGCTTGTGCACTTGAACATAGACTCTATGATGACTATTGAAGACTCACCCCAGAGCGCAAGTCAGTATGGCATATACGGAAGAATTTATGACAGTTTTACTAAAGATAGTATTAAGCCGACATGACACAATATGAAGACATAATTGATAAAGAGTTAATGGATTATTTTGTTTATCAAAATAATGACTTAACAATATAAAGGGATGACATCCTAGATGTTAACCCTTGGATAGAGATATTTTGTAATATGATAGCCATCTGGAAAGTTAGTAATCTTAATAACTTGTATAAAGATATGTAAAGATGTAATTGTAACAAGTGTGATGTAATAAATGTATGTAATAGTGATAGTGAAAGAGAAGCAAAGAGATAGTAATGCAAGTAGTATAAGGTTATTTACCTTGACCTACTTTTGTAATCAATAAATATTGTATATTACTTGTTTGGGTAGTGGGCTCATCTGGTAATCACATTTTGTACTACCAACTCCTAACAGGGTTGAGGCTTCTAACAAGGCCTATAGTCCCTTAATTAGGACTGAGACACTATATGCATGTAATAGACTCCTAACAGGGTTAACATCCTTAACATGATACTTTTGATTAGTGGATCTTTGTGGGTACCATCCCCACCGGGGTTTTCCCTTGGCCAGGGTTTCCTTGAGAACAAATAATGTGTTATGAGTTCTTTAGTTTTATTACTATGCATGTTGTTTAGCTTCTTATGTTATGCATGTGCTAATATAATCTGTTATATCCATAATTAGGAAAAAGTTAAAGTTTGTAGAATACTGATTCACCCCCCCTTCTCAGTATTCCCTATTTCTAACATACATGCCTCCTTTTCCTTGCAAGGTTGAAGTACAAAAAGTAGGATGGTAGCAAAGATCCTCATGATCATATTAGGGAGTTTTGTGCACTAAGCATCGAGTTCTTTCATGATCCTACCTATCTTATGAGACTCTTTCCTAGGAGTCTTAGTGGTCAAGCTATGGAATGGTTCACTAAAATATCTCCTCCTCTTAAATCATTTAACCAACTAGTGTAAAGATTTATTCATCAATACTCCTATAATATCCAACATGCTATTACTATGTTTGATCTTTGCAATATCAAACAATGCCAAGGTGAATCCTTTGTAGTATCCTTGTTATGTTTGTTATCATTAAAGAGTGACATCGCCCTTATGTTAGAAGAGGATTTATGTTTGTAAGGGTGATATCACTCTTCAATCTAAAGAGCATAAATCCTCTTCTAACAACCAACATAACAAGGATAAGAACAAATTCTAGAACAAGAATAAGGATGTTGTCAATGACAGAATCGTGGGTACTACTTCAATGTCTACTGCTGATAAGGATAAAGAGTCATCTTTCAATTTATTTATCACTCTGAAAGCTAAAATTGATAAACCTTGGGCCTCTAAGCCTAAGAGAAACTTCACTCCTCTCTAAGAATAGCTTAAAAATTATTTGAAAACCCTTTTGACTAATCAGTTTATTACTTTTCCTAATAACTCAAGACCCTATGATCCTGAGATAAAGCCTAAATTGTGGAATGACAACCACTATTGTGATTACCATCACAACAAAGGCCATAAGACTAAAAAATGCATGAATCTTAAGAATCTCATCTAGGATCTAATTGATAATGGGACTATTGTGGTTAACCCCCCACAAGAAAATAATGATCATAAGGCTTTCAAGTATCCTTTTCCTAAATTTGAAAAAGGGGATTCTTCTAAGGAAAAGGATATAAGGTTGCCTACACCTACTCTAATAGTGAAAATGTGATCAACATGCTTAAATCCTTTGATCGTACTAAGGGAAAAGCTAAAGATGAATCATCTAATGCGGTTACTCACTCTCAAGAAAAATTCACTCTATCTTCTTCCTCTGCTCCTAAATAAGCAACAATCTCAACATTTAAACCAACTACCTTGTTAGCTTCACAAGACTATAACTTGGTTGACCAACTTCAACATACCTCATCACAGATCTCTATACTCAAGCTATTGAAAATCTCTCCTGCTCATAGGGAGATTCTTGATCAAGCCCTTCTTGTTGCTAACATACCTAAGGACCTAGATGTTGATAAGTTCCAGTCCATGGTCAGTCACCTCGCTTCACCTCCTTATCTAACTTTCTCTGAGATAGATGCCAAATCTGTTAGCCATCCTCATAATCAACCTCTCCATATTGAAGTTACCATCCATAAGTATAGAGTTAAATGTGTTTTGATAGATGGAGGTGCAGGTTTGAACATTTGTACTTTCAGTTTGGTTTTAAAGCTCTCAATTTTTCAGAGCATGATGTTGATCCCCTATGTCAAATAATGATCAAAGAATATGATGAAGAGGAATGTTATTCTAAAGGCATGGTAGTCTTACCTATTCAGGTAGTTCTTTTTCAGCGGGATGTCATCTATCAAGTCCAAGATATTCCTTTGGCATACATCATACTTTTGGCACATCCTTGGATCCATGCAATGCAAGTAGTTCCTTCTACATACCATCGATGCATTCAATTCCCTCATGATGGAATTGAGATTACTATTCTTGTAGACTCAACATACATTTTTAGAAATCCTAAAGAAGTAGACTGAATGGTTCCTCATAACAAGGAAGGGTCAAATCCTCAAACTGCAACACCTCTATCAGACTATGGGAAAAGAATACTTGTCAAACCTACTAGAATGGGAGAATATCGAGTGGAAAATTTTCCCATCTCTTCAAAATCGTATGGAAAACATCTCTCTCATCTATTCCTATAGCTTCAAAAATCCTATTATACATGAAGGTACTGGAATGATTAAAGCTAAAATTCCCCTAGAGCTGGAAAGAGAAGAAAGTGCTATCTTACAAAGACTCTACAAGAGAGAATAATCTAAACAAGAGATCAAACATACTGAAATATCACCTAAAAAGTATCATGTGGGCTATCAACTTATCCAAAAGATGTGATATGATGGAAAAGGTCCTCTTGGAAAAGGAAAAGGTCTTCTTGAACCTCTACATGCTGAATTCAGAAATCTTAAAGATAAAACTGGTGTTGGCTATCATGAACACAAGTTTGATGAACCTAGTTGCTGCACTCAACCCTATGAGGACTCACATGATGAAGAAGAAGAATAAATACAACCCATGACATATGAAAGGCCCATACATATCCAAAATTCTAATCCAGACTATTAAGGAGAGACTTATATGCTATTACAAGCTCCTCAAGAAGATGAACCTGTCAATCTAGCAGAACATGGTCCTAATCAAGAAAATCTCACTTAGTCTCCTGAAAAAACTCCTACTCTTGCTGATGGTACTACTACTATTACTCCTGCCACTACTGAAAATATCATTGACTCTAATCATGCACATCTTGATTGGGGAAACTAGCTGATATCTCCCACATCTTGGATAAGCCTTGGTGTATTCCTATCCTCAACTACTCTTCTACTACTGCTATTGAACAAGCTCTTGCTGTTGAAAACATACCTTCTGCAATAGAAGAAAGTGATGATGAAGACCTACCTCCTATAATCACTCTAGCTAATTATACCAAACAATATCGCAATAGTGAAACATACTCACATGACTATGAGTGGGACTCATTGTTAGATACTACTATGGAAATTCAAGTTGATGTCATACACAAATATGCTCCTACTACAAATTTTGAAAGAGGAGAAAGCTCTAAGTGTGAAGATCGAGATAACGATGAAGATTCATCCTTCTAGGGAAATTATTCCTATGACCCCTATGCCACTTGCTCATAATCAAAGTAATACTTCAGCTAGTCAAGAAAATCATCGGTATATAAGACCTCATCCTATGAAAACTTCATGAAACTTAGGAAGGTCTAGAATTGAGTTGGTTCCTATTCGCATACTTTTTCCATAGGAAGAGGGACTTAGTTCTTGGGATAGGCCATTCAGGTTAGATTTGCATAGTACTCCTCTAAACTCCTTTGACTCTTCTAGGACAACTCATGATCGATAATTATCTAGTAGGATAAATTTCTTGATCTCTCTGATTCATTCATGAATAATGAGGATGATACCTATATCTTTGCACTTGAACTTTTTGAACCTTTATCCCTTATTCTTCCTAAGCTAAGTGGCTGGACCGCTTCCCATCCATCCCTCCATCTAAACCCATCATAGCAACCTCATTCATCCATAATTCTTGAGTCTTCCAGAAGCAATTTGGATGTCCAACATAAAAATAAAAAATACAAGAATCCACTTACATATAGAGATCATCATGTCCTATCTAATTGACATGTGACTACAAAAAAAAGAAATATTCAAGAGACCACAAGGGTTCTTGAAGAAAAGAAGAAAATTAAAGAAAATATGGATTCCAAAATCCATCATAAAAGAATTGTGATTAAAAGCATCTCAAAGTAATGAACGATCAAAGGCTATGTGGATTCCCAAGTCTCTCTTGAAAGGCTTGTATATAAAATAAAAATTAATGTTGACACTCCAGCTTCCAGCTCCTTCCTGTGACTCACTTCACTCCCAAATTCTCTACACCATCATTACCTCCCATACCTCATGCTACTCTCCAATCTATCATTACCTTCCAAAAAGTGCATCTCAGTATCTATTCATTTCTAATGACTTGTTTATGAGAAGTCTAGATGGTACTCTCCTCAAACATCTAGAACATGAGGAATCTGACAAAGTGTTAAGAGAAGTCTATGAGGGTATTTGTGGATCTTTAATGATCTTTCCTTGGATATGAAACTCTTGATAGTTGGACACTAGTGGCTGAATTCTTCTATCATCACTACAACATCTAGTTCTGCAACTAATCAACTGACTACTACAAACAACGATGTTCTCAAAGAGTCTCTCAACACTCTTTGCCTGAAGCCACTCTACAACTAAACATTTTGCATCCTTGTACAACAATATATGATCTTGAAAAAATGATCATCCTGGTGAAAATTTGGAAACAAGCACCTTGATGTATCTACAAAAAAAATTAAAAATCAGAAAAATACAAAAAAAAAGAAAAAATAAATGAAAAAATTAAAAAAATAAAAAAATAAAAAATTGTGCCTTGGTCAAAACCTATAAACAAATGCCTTGGTAATAAAAATAGAAATAATCTCCAAGTGGTGAAAACCTTGCAAACCGACATCACTTATAATCAACACTCCATTTATCAACGCGTGGTTGAACTCTTGTGCTTCCATCCATCTCGCTCTTTGTTTCCTTGTGTCATCATGGGCTGGAACTTGTCTTAGTCTTGTCCTCGATTACTATCTACGGTATGGGGGCAATCATAAACCCATTTGAGCTATGAGTACTTTACCACATGGTCGACCTCCTGATCTTAACTTGAGTCAGTTTATCAGTCCTTCCTAATGGACACGTTATCACTGACACTACTTGGTATTTATCAACACCCCAATCCTTCAGTGTTTCTTAACACTACCAATCTGGACATCACTGTGTTTCTTAACACATCGGATTTTGCACTATTAATTGCACACTCGTACTTTGGCACTAGCATGTAAAGGTGTTTCCTTAACACCCAACACCAACTTACATCCTAGAAAAATGAAAACGTCTGAGATATGCTGAAATTTTTTCTTGTGTTCTGTCTGTTATCATTGATTTTCACTTTCTATATTTTCTAAGGTCGCTCGATATGTCTACTTGACTAGAGATCCACGACTAGGGGCATAACATCTTTTTTCTTTGATTTATGCTTGTGGTGTGATTTCAATGATCCTAAGCTATCTAATAAATTGGGTGTCTATGGTAAGAGCCTCCATCATGATTGGAACACCACACATACCTCAACCCTCTTTATTTGGACACTTAGGTGAGGTTGGAATTATCTTCTTGTCTCTTTCTTGTGTGTATGTAACACGTATGGTGACACTCTTGGTTATCTTGGCAACTTGTGCATCGATACTGGTGTTATCTTACAACATTAACTTGGAAACCATGTTCAGGTCATCTCAGTTCTTGTGTCTTGATGCTTACATGTGTTTCCTACATCTTATCTGATAAGGTCATATTCATATTTTCACAGTTTCTCTCACACTGGTGAAGATTGTACTGACCTCCGATATCCCAAACACTCAAATGATGAAAATTAATGGCTACAGGATCGGTCACTTGACTACTCTTGTGTATTAGGTTGCATTTCATTCTAGGGTTGCATTTAGCTTTGCATTTCTGGTTCTTTTGAGCTATGGTTTCTTTTATCCTTTCTTCCTCTCTGCCGAGGCATTCAACTATAAATCCTTATTTTTTATCCTATTTTAGGGATTGAAATCAAAATTCCAAATCTCTTAACATAGCGGATTGCTGATGCTATCGCCTCTTGCTCGCTTCCACCTTCATCTCTTAGAGTTTGAGCTAATTTCCCACTGCAAGTTCCATAACGAAGAAGTAACACTTGAGGGAGGGGTTCTTGTATAGTAGAGTAGATGGTGGCTACAGTCTAAGCAATGGTGGGGGTTTTTTGATGAACCTTTTTGCAAAAAATATGAACTAGAAGTAAGTGCCTATGGCTTCTGTATAATTTTTTCTCATGTTTTTGAGCAAAGATGAAGATATGTTTTTGAGCTTTTAATTCTCTTTATCCGTAGGGGTAGTAGCTTGTGTGAATTGCAATGATGGTTGTAATGTCTGATAAATAATAAATTTGTAGATCTTTTCTTTAGTAAGCCCATATTCCTATTTAAAAATGTATTAATTGTAAAGGATGGGTGAGGTAGTATGGAATTTAGTTGGGCCCTTCATGAGGCTTCTTGGGTGATTTGATGGGATGGACATAAGCTTCTTTGGATGATCTTTATGTAAAAGATTTTATAATATATATATATATATATATATATATATATATATATATAATACATGAAAGAATATTATAATGACATAACCTTAAACCTTTTCCTAATACCATTGGAAGGGTAGGTTATTTTTATAGGGAGAGGTGAGGAATTCCAAGTGGTGGTATTGATGGGTATTCATGAAACCCTTGGGCCTAATTGTAGAGGTGGTTTCAAGCACCCTCAAATAGTAATTCCCCATCCTCCATTAGGGTTAGGAAAGAAGTGAGGATTAGGTTTACATGTCACAATTATGGATTATATTATGAACAAATTAACTATCTCTTAATTTAACCAAGGTATAATATTACATAATAATGTATAATGATGCATGATAACCAGGTAGTCCCTAGTAGGGGACAACACAAGTGTTATCAGACCTATGCTTATTTCATCTTGTATATATATATGTGTGTGTGTGTGTGTGTGTAGATTATACATGGGTGGTCCCACAATAGTGTGTCCCACTTTTTGGCCAACTTTGACACAGAGATCAATATTCTGAGAAAAAACTTCACTTTCGAACACCTGTCACCGCAAAACTATTAACAATTTGAAGATGATGTAAACTAGAGTTTTTTAGAATTTTATTTCTAGTTTCTAAATATATTTAAAATCCATTAAAATTCATTTTTCCTTCTCCTTCAAAAAGTGGCTTGTGTGAAAAAATGTGTTTTTAAGGAGTTAATGTCACTTGGATCAACATAACTTTAAAAAAAAAATGATAATGATGTAATTCTTTCAAGATTATGTTTGTAACTTCAATATCTAAAGGATGCAATTGCTTTCATTCATTTTGGGTCAATATTTCATAGTTTATTAGGCTCTACAGTGACAGTAACTATAATTTAGACATAAGGTCATTTGGATTGCTCTAACTTGATCTGTGTATATCAAAAATTTTATTTTTTTTTATAGAAAGGTAACACAAATACTCTTTTCTTACATATTTTTCATATTTTTTTTTTGTAATTTACTATTTTTTCTGAAGTCTTGAAGAGACAGGTTGTTGAATGACCAAACAACCAATGTTTAGTTAAAGTAATATTTAAAAGTGATACTGAATATGTATTAAAATTATATTCATTAGAAAGTTTGTTCCGAATACCATCATACTACATAGATAGTTTTTTCAAATAAATTTATTTCATCTGCCAAAACATAAAGTCGAAGTGATATTTTGTCAGCATTTTAATAAGTGCAAAGGAGACTCCATTGTAGGTATGAATGATGAGTATAGATGCTATATCAATATTTTTTTAATCTAAGAGGCTTTGAGATAACCATTTGTAATTAATTCCTTCAAATGGAACCTCTCTAGGCTTAAATTATCATATTTTATTAAAAATATGTTATTTCAGCAAAAATCAGCATGTCTAAAAAAGTGGGACACACTATTGTGGGACCACCCACATATATATGTATATGTATATGTATATATATGTACATATGTATGTATATGTATACACACATAAATATATATATATATATATATATATATATATATATATATATATATATATATATATATATATATATATATGTATATACATATATATATGTATATATATGTATATACATATATATATGTATATATATGTATATACATATATATATGTATATATATGTATATACATATATATACATATATATATGTATATACATATATATACATATATATATGTATATACATATATATACATATATATATGTATATACATATACATATATATATATATATATATACATATATATATATACATATATATATATATATATATATATATATATATATATACATATATATATACATATATATATACATATATATATACATATACATATATATATACATATATATATACATATATATATATACATAGAATATATATACATATATATATATACATATATATATATATGTATATACATATATATGTATATACATATATATGTATATACATATATAATGCGAAGTATGCACACAACAAAATATTGTCATGTAACAGTAATAGATACCCACAAAAAATGACCAAAACCTCTTCTGGCAAGAATAATATTAGACTCTCCAAATAGGTCAAACAGGCCAAGATTTAACAATAACCCAAAATAATTTTTTTTTTCATTCTTTTAGGTTCTTTCATACAACAAGAATTAAAACTACAAGAAACTAACAAAATGAAATATATTTGTTCATTTTTTGAGCCTTCTGGACATGATGGTGATGCATGTTTGGCTCTATGATGCTTTAATGATAAGAATTTGTGTTGGAATCACCTTGATGCAGGAAGAAACATGCAATCATGACTCTAATACCATTTTGGAATAAGCTAGAAATTTGAAAGAGCAAAAACTAACTCAAGCGCTAAAGAAGTAATAAACACAATAGAATAATCTATCATGTGATATGAAGTGTGAAAAATGTACATAGATGCCTTGCATATATAGACAAGGTAGATGAGATAGGAAGGCAGAACACAAACTTTGAGTGACCCTCTAAAGGTGGAACACTTTTGATTTCATTTAACAAGGGTATGAGAAAGTGTCAAGTGTGAATGCAATAGGTGTCTTACGCGATGAAAGCACATGTCTCAATCATATAAAGTAAGGCACAAACATAAAATAACCTAATTAAAATTAAAATTCTAGAAACATGGCTAGCTAATTAGTTGCATAATAACTCTATTTACACTAACAAGAATCACTATATCAAGTACTCATTTTTTTGGTGTAGTAAAAAATTAAAAACCAAATCCTTACCCATGCAAGCCCCTACCTTTGGTGATGGTAGTTCCCCCTCACCACCTTCTTACCTATTCTTTCCCTGTCCCACCCCTCCCCACCTAAACCCTCACAAAGTAAGATTAATTTCATAACCAAGTTTAGAACCATTAAGATTTTTGTGCAGAAGCCCCACATTTAGAGGCCCATTACTAAGGCTAGTAAGAGAGATTTAGCCCTTGCTTCTATAGAAAATGAAGTCTAAAATATGAATTTCCTTAAGGTTACTAAGGTGATTAGTGGGGTTACTTTATAGGATAGTAGAACATACTTTGGAGGCCTATTTTCTTTATAAGGGTTACTTTATAGAATATTAGAAACATGCTTTGGAGGCCTATTTTCTTTATAAGGCAATGATTCATAAGACTCCTAAATTAAGAAATTGCAAATAAGTTGAACAAACATGTAAAGTGGTTGGCTTGGAGACAAACAATGCCTTACTTTAAATTTACTATGAAGTTAATTTCCTTGAAAAATAATTATAACTCCCAATATAAAATCTATACATAACTCATACATAAAAATGAAATTACAAGAACTAAATTGATTACATTTCATATCCAACTCAATGAAGGCCACTTTGAAACTTAAATTAAGATCAAATCTAACACTGATGACTAACATTGAATTGGAGACTTCAATCATATGAAAAAAGAGATGGATGATTTAAACAAACATGATACAATTAAAAGTAATTAAGAGAATTTGTAAGGTCATACAGTTGAACTTCCAACCATAAAAAATTTCTCTAAGCAACATCGCAATGCTCAATGCTATACGGTTGAGCATGACAACCTTAAAAAAATTCTATAAACAACATTTCAATGCTTCATGACAACTTATTGAAAAGAACGGGTTCAAGCCAAAGACATGGGCCCAAACCAAGAAGACAAGTTTGAGAAAGAGAGAATAATTATCAGATGAAACAATAAGACTCTGGAGGATCACTGTGGATTCTTATGTGAAGACTACAATGTTGTTAACTTGAAGGACCTGTTTTTTGTCAAGCGATTGGTTAACCGTCTCCATTATTTGTGTGCTATTTTTCTCTATATTATTCTGTGCTATTAAATTCAGTTGGAACATGACGTAATACTCGTTTTAACTGAACTTGGAAACAAGCAAGTGCATTTATGTAAATATGCAGAGGTCTGCGAACAAGGAACTTTTCTTTTACATGGTAACGTAAATGAACGTTGACGTTTACAGTTGAGTTCTTCAGCTGGGCAGGATCGGATCAGATCTTCTGATTATTTAGTCCAAGGCACAGAAATGAAATTGGAAAAAGAATCCGTGTTCATATAAAACACAGGGGGCAAAAAGTCCAGATAAGGCCTGCAGATTCATTTGGTTTGTTGCAGAGCAGGCAAGAATCTGAGTGCATTAGTTTTTTCCCTATCATAAATTGCTTGTTTAATCCATCTGTGACGTAGCCCCCATGTGGGTTACCCAGCTTTTAATAAAGGCGAACACCACAAGATTTTCATGTGATGGAGTTATAATGCATCTGTTGAATGGGAAAGCAATGCACAACACCACAACATAAAGAAATATAAAAAGCACATGAAAGAGGGAGGGACGGCGATGAGTGGGGTTCGTTGGAAGTTCGAATATTTCACCCCTAGAGTCGTCTTCCCAAGGAAACGATAATGGGTGGTTGTAAAAAATTATTATTATTTGAAAATATGTGTCGAGTGGAGTAGAAATGAATATATGGCGTGTTTTTAAGTATTTTTAACTTTAGAAATCAAAGATATGAAATGGAAGTTATGTAATTTTATGAGTTAATGGAGATTATAATTGTTAGAGTTGGATTTGAGGTTGATGCCAGTTTGATTTTGTCAAACACAATTGCAATTGACTTAGTTGAAGTTGAGTTTATTCCCTAAAATAAATATTTGGTAAATATTGAAAGTCAAGTGATTTCTTACTAATGAGTCTCTTTATATTAATTAGTTGATTTTTAATTTGAGAATTAAATATCTAATAGAATAGTTGAAGTTGAGTGTGTTCTTCGAAATGAATGTTTTGAGTTATGAGTGGAACAACTTCATATGTTAATTAGTTGATATTTTAATGATTGATAGTAATTATTTATAGACAAACAAATATTGATTGTAGTGTTTGAAAATATAGTTGATAATAGAAAATATAAATTGTTTTGATGATCTACGATAGATTTGATTAGGGCTAATTTATGATAATTTTATTGAGTCCATGAAGAGACTATAATTGCTAGAGTTGAATTTGACACCAAGGTATTCACACTAGACATGATTCCAATTGACAGAGTTATAATTGATTTCATCCCTTAAACGAATATTTGGTAAATGTTAAAAATCAAGTGATTTTTTACTAAAGAGTCTCCCTAAAATTTATGTATATATTTACATATATTTACTAAATATTTACATATAGTACAATTGCGAGCACAATTTTTTTTAGAAGTTTCACTAAGAATATTATTAAAAAAAAATTTTCTAAATATTTTATTTCGAAATCTACTTAAAAATATATTAAAAACTTGTACAATTTGTTTAAAAAAATTTGACCATACATTTTACTATTAATTATTATTATAATTTTTTTTAAAAAAATTGACCATACATTGTACTATTAATTATTATTATAATATAATATAAGAAGAAATAAAATAAGTAATGAATGCAACACTCTTAGCAACAAAATTAAAATTAAGAAAACTAATTTTGAAAATTTGTTTTGTTAAAAAATTTATAACTTTATTTATCAACTATCAACATATGATATTATTATTAAAATTGAAAAAAAAATGATTGCCTAGTTTAATCACTTATTAAAAATTGATTGATGCCTATAGTTCCACAAGCCCAAGGAAAAAACTTAAAAAAACCTACTTGAAAGGCGGTGTTCAATGTATACACTAATTGATTTGTACAATCTATAATAATTTTTTTATAGAATTGTAGGGAGAGTGGACGCGATTTTCTTTTCCACATGATTACATTTAGAAAGGGCATGTAAGAACATTAAAAACCATTGAAATATTTCCTCTCAAATTTAAGAATAGGCCAGAGAAGACCGACAGGGACTTGAATTGTGTTAGTGCGGGGTAGTTAAATCGTTCATCAATATTACATAACTATTGTGCGGTGTTAAATGCTATTCGTTTGTACGCGTTGTGGCTATGTTGCACAGCATCAAAGTATGGCTTGAACGAACATCTTATATATTAATTGAATTGTTTTTCATTTCATCAATGGCTTAGTCCAAACACCCTTGTTATACGATTACATGGATTGTCATAGATTATCATTTAACATTCAAATAAAAAGATGTTAAGCTAATTTTAACAGATTGTTATTCGGTATGTAAATTTTTTTTTTTCATTTTAGAAAAAGAGAAAGGACGTGCCTAGATTAACATAGATTGTCATTTCATATGAAGTTTTAAAGTTACTTTTAGTAACTATTGTACAAGCAAATCAATTAATATTTTGTTTGAGAGAGATAAATTAGAGTGGGATCACACGGGTGGATAAATTTTCTCAAGAGTTTTTGTTTGAAAAAGATAAATTAGAGTTGGTTCAAAGAGGTGAATAAATTTTCTTTGTCATAAGAAGAGTTTGATATAATATTTTAGTAAATAAATATATATGTTCAAAATATAATAGTAAAGTCTTAAGTTTTTAGAGGATACATAAAACAGATATATGTACAAGTTAAGAAACACATTAAAGTTAGTTGTGTCAATTATAAAACACATGAAGATGAGCATATATGAGAGAAGACTTAGTTACAAGGTGAGTTAGTCATGGAACATTTTAGTAAAGAGTCGTTTTCAAAAAGAACTTATATAAGAAGAAATTGTAACACTGTAAATTGTACCTTGTGCAATCTTACATCGTATAGGCCTTTTTTTAGCCAAATCAATAATAATGTTGCCTCTCTTATTTCTACCAACTAGCTATGTCATCTGCTACCTACCTTTTCCAACTGTTCAACCTATATCATTTGTGGAGATGTGCACTCTATAAAGACGTTTTCATGTCATGCTTTCATCTTGTGAATCTCTATGATTGAGTTTGTTGTTGGAGTGTTGTACTACCTAATTTTTGGCAGTGTAACATCCCATGGGCTTCCAATGGTGTTGGAATACAACCCAACTGCCCATATCTCTCAAATTTGAACTCATTTACATATTCTAATAGACAATTCATTCTCTTAAGCTCACACTTTCAATTCCTCATTTTTGTCTCCATTTTATGGTTCATATTGTCTCTAGTATTGCTCACAACAAAAAGCTATCCAATTTGAAGGCTCATGTACTCTTTCTCACTCTAACGAGCTCTTCATTTTTGGTGCATATATTTCATTATATCATTCTTTAAATTTTCTTTCCATATCATTTATCTATTCCAATCAATATCTATTTATCTAGCTATTTGTGGAGATGGCAACACCAAAATGAGAGTTTGACCATGGAAAACCTCATATCATAACCTCCCAAACATTTCATTCACAATAATATGTGTGTGCAAAGGAAAACTTAGACATGCTATAAGATTCACATCTTAACCTTTTATAAGTAACTCTTTCTCTACACTTTTCATTTTTATGATTTATTTTGTAGATCACATTCTTTTATATTTGTGTCCTTAAATTATAAGCTAATTCTATAGAAAACCACAAAGAACATGCACTTTTTGATACAACTATTAGAGCTTTGTTCGTACGAGATGTTTGCATGCGCACTTTCATATGAGACATGCATTAGTATTATAAGGCACTGAGAGAGGGGGGGAGGGGTGAATTACTACATCCACAAGTCTAAAACTTTTAACAATAATCTCCATAATATCTAACATGCAAATGATAATATAACATAGAAGTATTACATAGAAAATAAAATATTAACACGTGCAATGAACACAAGACACAAGATTTTTCCCATGGAAACCCTTGTTAGAGAGAGAAAACCACATGTGGTAATGATGCCCACAAATTTCACTAGTGCACCACTGAAATCTTCCCTGTTAGGAGCAATTAAAAAAACCCTTCAGACCTTATACCTGGTTAAGAGTATTTAGCCTTGTTAGAAGCTACAAAAGTCTTGCTAAAGACTATCTGGTTAAGGGATTTGAAACTCCTTTTGAGAGTCACCTTGTTAGAGGATTTATACTTTAGATCCTATTAGAGATCTCACCCACTCTGTTAGAAGTGGCCTTATTAAAGGATTTTACTTGCAAACCTGTTAGGGCTTGCCTTGAGATAGACCCAATAATGAATGATCTTATTATGATACTTTCTGTTTGATAAATCCACTTCATGAATTCTAATTACATCAACACCTAAACATCCAAATCTCCTTTCTTTAGCTTTTTATGATCATAACCACCCATCGCATCATCACATCTACTCTAAATCTCAATTTCAACCTTCTTTATAAAATACTTTTTCCTAGTTGGCCTTATGTCAAAATAATGTTTTACACACCGACATAAAAATCAAGTCCAATCACACAACAACCATTGGTCAACTTAATAAAGTCAATAAAAAATTAATCAAACCATAAATAAAACATTTACCAACTCTAAATTGACCAGTTGGCTAATCTAGTCAAACTCACTTTGCTTGTCTCCTGTTCTTACTGCCAGTGCCGCTTCAATCATCAATAACTCATTGTGTTCTTCAATCTAAATGATGTGCTCATAGATGTAGTTAAATACACCTTTGTAGATGATATTTATCCAACCACATATCTTAACTCAATCTCCAACTCCAAATCTGGTCATCTGTACCTTGCATATTGTCTTCTTTCTGGTTGACTGAACACTCAGTTGATTCTTCAAGTTAATCCTTCAACACCATTGGTAAAATTGATCTCATGCCTTCAATAGATCATGTTTCCAATAATTAAAACACCACAATAAAATCATATGATTAACACCCAGATCAACAGATCATCAAATGCCAATGATCTCCCTCTTTGGCATTGATGGCAACACTTAGAAATAAATTTTTTCTAAGTGCCAACACTCTCCCCAAAAAAACATATACATTTAGATAATTCACATAGCTCCCCCTGAGATATACTACTCTCCCTTGCATCCTAATGATCTTAGCCAAAATATTTGTATCCTTATACTACTCTCCCTATACTAATCTCCCCCTTTGACAACAATGACAAAGGTGGTACAATGATATGCAAAAATAAAATTTATTAATCAGAATCATAGAGTAGCATATACCTATTACATTCTACTTAATATATCATTGAAAGTAGTCTTCAAAATTTTCTAATCACTAGCCCATGACTTATGTAGATTCTCCATGACGACTATTTGACCATGTAACAAAAATGCAAGCTCCTCTAATCCATCAATAGTGATCATGAGGTGAGGTGTTAAGGTTTTTTTTGCTTCCTTCATGCTATGATGTAAGATATCCATTTTGGGAATTAGTAAGCTTTGTAACTCCGTCAAATTTCCAATCCTTTTGTCCTATTCTTCCCTGTAAGTCTCCAACCTTTCCGTTTACCTTTCCAACTTCAACTCCAAAAGAAGTTGCAGTCCCATGAATAGGATCAAAATTCAGTGACCAAAATTTTAGCTCTTGTTGAGCTTCACTCTTTTTCCTTTCAATATCCTTCAAGAAGTGAGAAAAGTCAAAAATAGACTTTAGAATATTACCACCTTATTGTAGTGCATCCTTTAGCTAGCTCATAGCCAATGTGAGAGTGTTCTTGTCTTTGGAAATGGACACTAGCTTTTCTGATTTCTTCTTTATATATTCCTTTTCTACTCTTGTAGTAGCAGTATCCTCCAAACTTTTCATCTCTTCATTAGTGGCAATGACTAAATGTGCCAATTTCTCCAATGGAGTGGCCTTGTCATCATATGTAACCATAGGCATTAAATTAGAAAATATATCTATTTTCATTAAAACTACTTGTGCATCCTGATTTAGCTTATCCTTCTTGGCTTTAGTCTTGATTTCCATTGCAAAGTTAATCATTTCTTTAGGGCTCATAGTGCTCAAGTCTATTTGTCCCTTAATCGGTATATCATCTTCATCAATAGATATTGATGCCTTATCTTTCTTCTTCTAAGTGGCCTTTACTCCTTTCTCTTTCTCTTCCTGATTAGTTGCACCTATGTTCTCCATTTTCGGTACTTGTTGTTGGTGCTGATCATCTATGAAATGCCCACCCTAGTACCCTGATATTTCAGACTAACATGATTATTACATTGAGTATTATGGATTCTATGTTTTGTTTATTTTGATTAGATGATGAGACATTATGAGTATATGTTTGGATAATAAAACTATTTTATGAAATTTAGTAAATGATTTAAAGTATTAGCATGACATTTTGTTTATATACATGATTATATTTTTCATGAGGATGACTCATTTCTTGTTTTACAAATTATGGAGTTATGATTATTTTTTAGCTAACCATATTAATCCAATTATGCCTTGATATCGATACTGCCTGATGTGCTTGTGGGATGAGGGGAGGAAGTCGTAGTCACTTCTACAGGAGATCCACACAATGTCACACTCCCCCTCCTTGTTTGCCACTATTTCTAATATTACATGTATGTTGGTGTATATGTTTCTCAGTTTGGTGATGCAGGATGCAGGTACCAGGCATCGACTTCACCCAACTACAAAGGTCTGAGAGTACCTTCAAATCCTTGAACATTTTTGTGTGGAGATATTGCCAAATACTCTCAAGGAACCCTTGTTGACTTAGGTTCCTGTTTAGGAAGTCACCTTAATTCGGTTGGGGTTTCGGGCAGTATCATTATTTTGTTGATTTTGAGATTTATGTTTTGTTAGTAGATTATGTTCTTATTACACCAAGATGTATGTTGTGTATTATGCTTCTCAGTATTTTGTTCTTTTAGATGAATATAAATTTTGATGTACTAGATTACGTGGTTTAATTTATTATATATGTGTGTATATATATATGGGTGCACACATATATCCCTACTTGTATATAAATATATATAGATATATATGTATTTGTATGTGTGGATGTATTTTTTTGTGAATATATGATTATAAAGTTAACAATATAATTATAGAATAAAATAAAATAAATAAAAGAGATGAATCACTTAATTAGCAAAACTAGCTTGCCTAGGAGTTTTGAACCTGAAACCTCCTAGGAGTTGGACTAGTTAGTCTACCGTTGGGATATATGAGCTACTTGGTAATTATATGTACTTTTAACACATTTATTGCCTTGATAAAGTAAAATAAGTTAATTAAAATTAAAACTTTTAATTAAGGTTCAAGGGAAGGTACGTGACTTAATTGATTTTGGGAACCAACTATAGTAGTTGGAGTAGTTGCTTCCTGTAAAGAAACTCCCCCAACCATATGTTTGGCTATTTTTAATAAGAAAAATGGATGGATTGGGATTAAAAAAGAAAATTGATAGTTTGGGGTTTCAAGAAAGAAAAAGATAGATTAGATTTGGAGAAGAAATTTTTAGAGAAAAGGATATAGTTTGGAGTTAGCAAAAACTCTGTGAGGAAGGAGGTGTTTTGATCTCAAGGAGAATTGGGGTTGTTTCCAGTGAGCATAACCATCATCCTGAAGCTTGGAAGGAAGGTGCTAGTTCATACATGAAGCTGAGGATCGCTCAACATTAAAAGGGTTTTCTCCGCATGACTTCGGGTAGGACCTGGAACCAAGAAGAATACCTTAATGTCTGTAAATGTGTGTGTGTGTTTTATTTAAAAAAACATATGATATTCATTTTTTTGTATTGTATATTTTATTTAATTAAGATGATTTAAATTAGGAAATGGATGTTAGAAGTCTGTTTGGTTGAGTGATAAGGATAATATGGAAGTATGGTGGAATGTTGGTGGATTTACTCATTTAAATTCCTACATGGGATGATTTTTTTTAGGAATTATGGTTGTAAGGGAGTTCATTCCTCTATCTATTCAAGGTTTAGGAAGGTTTAGGAAGTCCTACAAGTAATTTTCCTTTTTAAACTTTTATGCAATTTTATGGCAATGTTTTGTTAAATTTTGTACATAGTTTTAGTTTTTGATTGAATGGAGGGATGTTATGAGTTGGAGGGGGGATTTGGATGTGGTACTAGGAGAAATAAACTAGGTCTCTCTCAAAAAACCTTTCCCAAACCCTCTTCATGCTTTATATGGGCCGTAAAATCAATTTGGAAGTGATTCTAGGAGTTTTTGAGAAGGATCTCATACGAGTAAAGATGCTTGGTCATGAATAATCATAATACCATATAAGAATACATGTATTAGACTATGAGAATACTTGAATGGGAATCAGGAGTCATAGGGTTTATTTTGGGCACTTTAGGGTATGGGTTTTGGTCTACATCTCTTAGTTTTGTGTCATGATTCTTGTTTGTATCTTTTTAGCTCCCTAATATTTCATTATACTGCATAAGGTCACTATAAAATAGTAATTGACACAAGGGGGGTGAGGTAGAGGGGCCTAGGGATCACCCAAATACCAAACCTCTTTCAAAACAACAACTCAGAAGCAACAACACAAAGAAGGAGAGAAGGAATGCAGATATATTTCATTTATTCATCAAACTTCATACATGTTAGGCTGTAAGGCCTTCCTAGTTACAACCAATACAAAAAAATTCAATTAAAAACAATCTTGATATATGCAAGGATTGAAGACTCTAGATTATATCTTCTCTTGAAACTCACTCCTAATCCTAGAGCATATCTACTTATTTATACAAGAGGCCATTGTACAGGTCAGCTCTAAAGATCCTTTAGATCCAGTTTTGGAGAAAGAAATGACCCAGATTTAGGTGCAGATGTTCCCTAATGAGAAATCCCAACATTAATATCATGACCAAAATTAACTACACATGTCGGCTAGCATCAAACAATTAACTACACCAGTCGGTGAACTCAGGAACCGAGCAACACCAAACACACTGAACCAACTTGGTAAAGAACACTACCAAACCAACTCAATAAAAGAAATAACAAAGTGATAACCAAGATCACTAGTGACCGACAGGGACACTTCACTGAGAACTCAAAAGTAGTTACCAAGCAAACTGAAAAAGCTACCAAGTAGAAAAACAATCTCTAAAATATTTTTGGTTGACAAGATTGCCATAAACCCAAGATGCTCCTACATTAGACACCCAGGTTTGGAAAGAAATGATTCCCCAAATCATGTGTCATGTAAAACCCAAGATGAATCCAAATCAAATTAATAAATCCATGTACTATCTTCAATCGGTATGTTCTTCCATTTTACCAAATACTCCATGTAATCCTTTTCTCTTGTACTTCTGCCAACTCTTTGCTCCAAAATCTTCTCAACTTCCTCTATCTGCTTCTTAGGAATCACTCGATACTATCACTTCTTCATCGGGCTCATGATACTCATATAAATCTAAAATGTTGAATATAGGTGATATAGCCATGTCATCACGAAACTCAACTTCATAAGAATTTCCACTATCAAATTTCTTCAATACCTTGCAGGGACCAAATTTCTTCATCTTCAACTTACCATACATTCCAATAGGAAATCTCCCTTTCTTCAAAGGAACCATTTCCTCACTGCCAATTTCAGAATTCTTATGTCTTCTTGATCTATCTACATTATCCTTGTATTTATGATTGCTTTGATCCAACTTATATTTCACGTCCTCATGTAATGTTTTCATAAAGTCAGCATATTCTTCTCCTTCAACACTCATCTTCTCTTTACCAATAATATTTGTTAGGTCTGATATACTTCTCAGTTGTATGCCATTAACAATCTCAAAAGGTGTCTTTCCAGTACTCCTATTTAGTGAACTATTATATGCAAACTCTACTTATGCCAACATCAAATCCCAATTACTTAGTTTGTCTCCAACTACGAATCTCAATAGGTTGCCAAAAATCCTATTTACAACCTCTTTTTGTCCTTCAGTCCATGGATGAAATGTAGAACTATGTTTCAACTCGGTGTCCAACTTCTTCCAAAGAGTCTTCCAAAAATAACCAACAAAATTACTGTCTCGGTCAGAGATGATACTCCTCAGTAATCCATGCAATATGACAATATCCTTAAAGAAGAGATCTTCTATATGCACTGCATCTGACATTTTTCTAGATGGTATGATATGTGCCATTTTGGAAAATCTATCCACAACAAAAAATATCAAATCATTACCTCTTACTATCCTTGGTAAGCCAAGAACAAAATCCATGTTGATGTCTCTCCAAGGTTTCTCAGGAACAAAAATTGATGTATATAAACCAATATTATGACTTAGTCCTTCTGCAACTTGACAAACTCCAAAACTCTTCACACATTTTTGAACATCCTTATACAAATGAGGCCAAAAATACCTTTCCTTAAGAAAACTCAATGTATTATCAATTCCAAAATGTCAAAGCCAAACCACTACTATGTTTTTCCTTTATTAAATTAGTTCTCATTGATCCTCTCGGTATATATAATTGAATTCCTTTGAATAACATGCCTTCTTGAATGAAATAGTCTTCAAACTTACTTAGTTGATCTAGTATAGGTGCTCTGCACATTCTCCACTACTTAGAAAAATCAAGGCCAATTTCATATAAATTTTTCATATCATCAAAACCAAGAACTTCAATTATCATTTCATTCATCAAAGATCTTCTTTTACTCAATGCATCATCAACTCGGTTAGACACTCCACTCTTATTTTTTATCACAAATGTAAAATTCGGCAAATACTCAACCCATTTCATATGTCTCTGATTTAACTTATTTTGACTACCAAAATAATATAAAGCTGATAAGTATACAACAAAAATTATTTTGGCATCAAATAATGTCTCCATTTCTTCAATGCTTGAACAATAGCATAGAATTCTTGATCATATACAAAATATTTCTTTTTAGCATCATTCAACTTCTCACTAAAGAAAGAAATAGGTTTACCTTCCCGACTCAACATAACTCTTATTGCACTGCCACTTGCATCACATTCAACTGAGAATACCTTATTGAAATCTACTAAATATAACACAAGAAATTCACCAACCTTTTGTT
Organism: Chamaecyparis obtusa; assembly: GCA_027943335.1. Taxonomy (NCBI): domain Eukaryota; kingdom Viridiplantae; phylum Streptophyta; class Pinopsida; order Cupressales; family Cupressaceae; genus Chamaecyparis; species Chamaecyparis obtusa. The sequence continues at coordinate 46,137 of BSBK01009734.1, forward strand.
TCAAAGTATCAAAAATTTTATCAACTCCATGTGTCCACTTGAATTCTCTTTTGTCTCCTCTCATAGTTTCAGTCATAGCATTGCAAATTGAACTAAATTTTTTGATGAAGCCTTTTCCCAAGATGCTACCAAAGTGTGGAGATTGATGATGAATGTATGCAAAACTAGCCTAAAAATCAACTATGCAATTAAATGGATAGTGTGGAATGCTCACAAAATGATATGAATATGCTTGATTTTGCTTGATAATGGATGCTTGGATACTTAGAATGCTTGATTGCTTATTGCTTGATTACTTGAAAATCACTATTCACGATTAGCTCACTAAGGGAAAATGAAGCTCCTTTTATAGAGTTTTGGAGGATCCAAGCCTAGGTGGCACAATCCTATGGTGGAGAATGAAAGGTGGAAGATCCTAGGGCTAGGATTCACTTAGTTGAAGGAGTTGAGAGAAAGGAGGATGTAGTTGGAATGTGAGAGGAAGAATAGAGATGATGTTCCTCTCACATTGACATGGAAGAGAAGAAGGTGGAAGGGAAAGACACATGTCAAGTGTCTCACAAAGACCAAAGAGAGGAAGAGGGAGAGACATTTTCCTCAATAGGACTCTTGGTACAAGTGTCCCATGAGTTACCTTTGACCCTTACAGGTGGCTTGAGAAGCCCCTTAGGAATAGGGAATGTCTCTTGACTTGGTTTGAGATAAGACAAGTTGTCATGAGACCAAGTCCTATAAGGCCACATAGCCCTTAAGAATAGGACATGTGTGGGTGTGGATAATTATCAATAAATAATTAATAATAATTATTTATTTTAGCCAAAGTGATGTGTCAAGTGACTAGGTTTATGAGGTGGACTAGGGGACTTAGTCATATTTAGGTGATTGTGTATTTAATTAAAATCACTTTAATAAGACTAATTAGAAGACTTAGGATAGAGGAATAAACTATAGTGAATTTACTAAATAAATTGAATAATCTATTTAATAAATAGAGGAAATGAATATTAATTAAATAATAAATATTTAATTAATTCATCAAGTCAATATCAATTAAATAATAAATATTTAATTAATTAATGAATCCATTTTTAAGTGTATACATTTTTCCCCTCTTTAAAATAATGTGCATGTTGCATTATTTCAAAGAAAAAATCAAGCATTTTTGCCCCTACCCCTGACATTGTCTCAGATGACCTATGGATGCCCCCTTGAGAGATTGATTGATAAAAAATTAGTTAATGAATTTTTAGGTTTTTTATTTTTATTTTTTATTTATGTCGAAGTTGACAATCAATCTCTTGAAAAATTGAAGAGGAAGTGAAGAAAAATGGGGTGAAACGGAAGAAAAATGGGAGGTAGGGTCCACACACCAAGCACATAGGGTCCATAGGCTATAAATAGTGCAGAGAGGTCCACAATAGGCTCATTGTGCACACGTGTCATTTGGAGATCAGAGCTTGAGAGAGACAAGAACAGAGCTGCCAGGATGTCATTCTCGCTATTGGATTATCGCTTCGAGAGGGTTAGATGATTTTAGAGACCACCTAATTCTGGAGAGTTGGTAGGTGACTCGATCCTCTTTGTCAATTTGTGATTTTTAGCATGTTAGGATTTGATATGTAGCATGTTTAGGATAGATTGAATCATAAGAAAAATTAGAAATTTTTCTTTTTCTTGGCCGAAAAACATATGCGCAGTTGCGGTGCATGAATGCGCATCAATACACTGTGTTTGCGCAACAAACTAGTGATTCTGCGCATATGTATTGTAGAATTGCGCATGCGTATATAAATCAACATTAGGCTACACAAATGTGAATTAAATGCGTGCATATGTGGATGTTGCACATCTGTTAAGGAATGTTGCGCAAATGTGAAATAAAACTGCACAAACGTTTAAATCTGCGCAAACATTAGGGGATGTTGCGCATGCATGTTTCTATGCTGCACTTTTGTTTTGGATGGTAGAATTGGGTTAAATTAGTTAGTCAATTAGGTCAAACTTGATGTTGATAGTCTGATTTAATCTGTCAGTAGTTGATTTTGATCAATTTGGTCAAGATAGTCAACGTCGTAGCATGGTCGCTATTTAACCAGTCTTGATGTTAGATAATTGATAGAATCATATGTTTAAATACATGATAAACATGTTTGTAATTGATATGATAGGATAAATAGATAAATAAATCAGTTGACCAAAATCTAATAATTTAATTATGTTGACTTGGATAGGAGAATATTTTTGATGTTCTGATGTCACGGGAGAGATATCCCATTACACAAAACCTTAGGCCAGCGCTGTCAAAGACTGACAGATTATTGATTGGTGTGACTGGATTGTACCATGTTATCTATATGCTTGAGATTTAGGTGAATTTGAGCATGATCACTACTTTATTAGAGAGGTGGCACTCAGAGATGAGTACCTTTCATCTCCTGATAGGAGAGATGATAGTGACACTTGAGGATGTTTATCGCATCCTCAGACTTCCTATCACAGGTGAGCTGGTGCATTATGATTGGCACGACGGGTTGATGGAGTGTAGAGCTATCTTTGGAGACGATGAGATTGATGAGAGAGAGATTAGTTGGGAGGATATGGTTGATTTTTATGAGCCTTTTCCAGTGGTGTTAGCAGGAGCGATTGGGGGATTCATATGCCCTGATCATCGGTCACATGGGTTTGCAGTTGGTTGGGGCTGCACATTACAATGGATGATGGATGATGGGACCTAATTTTCTTGGGGTGTATGTCTATTAGCCCATTTATACCATGATCTACACTAGGTGGTCTATCATAGGAGTGCTTCATTATTACCTGGTGTCACATTGCTTCATGTATGGGCCTGGGAGCACATTGCAATTACATGTCCAATAGCCATTAGGTTTTGTGATGTAGGGCAGCCGTATATTTATCTATATGCATCTGTCTTGTCTCAGCATAAGCTGGGACATCTAGAGTTATGGTGTTATACTTTTGAAACCATTGATTCAGTGATATGGAGGCCGTATCTAGGGTGTGAGCCTTGGGATGATGAGAGACAACTTGGGTTCTGCTTCGAGTCATGATGGTTGATAGGGTAGACACCTTACATCATCGAGAGATAGCTGGTTAGCTAGGTTTTGTGATAGTTTGGCAGGATCTAGGGCATGCCCCAGGGAGTCACTGAGTTCACCCGGACACATCAAGAGAGACATGACTGGGGGCCATGGTCTTGTTTGAGCTGGCTAGACAGGAGTTTATTGATATGCCATTTTAGGCATGGACTATGAGACAGGGGTTCGTTGACCTAGGGATGACTGCAGACCTAGAGAAGCATATGAGGGACTATCCAGTACCACGTTTGATGGATCCAGTGGTGAGGCCACCAGAGAGAGATCCAGTAGAGAGACGCTGAGGTAGACACTGAGGTCAAGATAGGAGAGGTCGAGGGAGAGGAGGTAGAGGTGATTGCAAAGATGGTAGAGATGGTGGAGACGGTGGAGACAGAGGGAGATAAGAGAGAGTTGGGCCCCGTATGAGAGGTGGAGGTGTTAGATAGAGGGTTTTGATGCCACCTCCCATGAGACGGAGATAGCCACTAGCTTGGCTAGCAGCAGGAGCTCCAACATACATACCAACTGCTCTAGGATAGGTACAGGATGATCCCATGGTATAGGTATAGGTAGATCCCATGGTATAGGTACAGGTGCCCATATAGGTAGGACAGGTACAGGATGAGGCAGATTTGCTATTAGGCCAGGTTGGAGTAGTACATGGCATACAGGTATAGGATGATAGATAGGATGAGCAGATGCCAGATGTTGATGTCCAGGATGAGCAAGCGAAGATGGACATTGGGGGATAGGATCCCTAACTACAAAGGGATGCTACAAAGGAGGAGGACCTAGATATTGATTAATTTCTAGTCAAACTAGCAATGACACAGGTACAGGTAGACCGTGTCCCTAGACTGGAGAGACGGGTAGAGTCATTGGAGTGGGAGAACACCTTGATCAGGCATGAGCAAGACAATGCCATAGAGAGACTAGGGGAGTCTGAGGCTTTATTAGATGAGCTTCAAAGGACAGAGGACTTGGGTCTCCATGGAGACAATCTACGTGCTATGGTATGGGTCGAGAAGGAGATTTCCTACTAGTGGGATGCATACAGATAGGCTATTCCCAGTGATCAATGGATTGGGAGCTTCAGAGAGAGCTCTTTTGTAGTTAGGATAGTTTTTTATGAGAGACAGGTACAAGCTAGTAGTAGAGGTGTATCATCATGCCCTCCTAGAGCACCCATAGGTTGAGGAGATCCGACAGGAGCCTCAGGTTCAGGTGGTTTCATTGCATCTCATAGATAGCGACAGACTGAGTCTGGAGGCAGTGGATCATAAATAGAGGACATCTTTTTATACACACTCTTTGTATCATTGTATCATTATGTTTCAGTTTGTTATTGACGTGATGGGAACTCTTGGATACATTGTTATTTATGATATATCATTGGACATTTGGATATTTTATTATTTTATGGACTCTATATGGTGATGTAGTTCTATTATTATTTTGCTTTGATGATTATATATACATGTGCGTACTGACATATGCAGGATGTGATGATTACTTTGATATGTATAGTGTTTATGTTATATGATGCAAATGGTTGTCTTTCTGTTTGATGCATAATGGTTAAGGATATAACATATGATTATGAATGCATGTCTTAAATGATTTTATTTATTTATGCTAGTTGGTTACTAATGCAATGATTTAGAGAACGATATGTACAATAAGGAATATATAATGGATAATAAATGAATGATGTAATGCAAATGACATTTTATGTAATGAATGAAAATGTACCTAATATGATTATGTATAACAACTTACAACATGAGATAAAATGATAACTATGATGAAACATCACTTTAAATATGCATGTTAATATATATGGATAATGTACAAATGAACACACCTAGTGATGATAATACATGTCCTAAATGAATTACACAAAATGATTAAGTGTCGAAAGATGCAAGATGAAAACTTAATGTTTTGTTGTCCAAATGTCCTCAACTTAAATAACAATGTATCCAACACAAGAAGAATGGACTAGGAGAATAGATGACCTAATAAGAAAGATAACCTACTAATCCCTATAAAAGGAGCACTGATATGCAAGTCACTGATTGATTAAATGCAATGCAAAGAGAAATATGAAATGAGTATCTCCACAACTTCATGTAACATCTTAGAACTTCATAATAACTAAAATTTGATTTTCATCATTGAGCTCATTATGTTGCAAGGGAATGCGAGCATCATGGTATAATTAAACCAAGATGACTTGAGCACTTCTTGCATGGAATTTAATATAGAAAACTTGACAAGCATCTAGGTATGATTGAATCGAGATGACCTGAGTTTCATTTTCATAACAGAAGAGGAATATTTCCCTCCTCCATCGGGGAACAAATATTTGGAGTCGAGGTATGTGTTGGCGTATCACCAGTAATAGAATTTGTAGAACAACATGATTTGTATGCTGTTAAGACTATTAAACTGATGAAGGCACTTACGCACAGACACCCCAATTACTTGTTCCTTCAATTTCATCAGAAAATATCCCACAAATAGCAATCAAAGAAAATATCATGCCCCATCTCGGCTATTCTAATCAATGACATATGGGAGTTTCAAACTCATGTCAAGGATATCTCGAAATATCATAGGAAACATGATAACAATGAAATCCATATATGAATGCATAATCTACAATAAACCAATCTAACATGCCTATCATGAATATACATTTCTTTTGCCAAAAGATAGTGTAAGAGACATTGATCAGTTCAATTGATGATGTATAGTCAGGATGTATAGATAGCGGTCATGTTTCGAAGGATAGATCATAGATTACAATTCATCATGAGGATATCATTATGTAAGAACTCTTGATTGTGTTCTCTTGTTTGGTTAAAATACTCCATTCTGTCCTCTAAGAGTCATGACTATCATAGTTCCACTTCCCAAACTAGGTCGAGGACATGCCCCCAACTAAGTGATGGACTGACTTATTATGGATGAAGAAGGACACAACAAGAATAGGATGAAGACCAAGACAAAAGATCAAGCTATGATGGGGTTTTATTATGGGTAGATACAATGGATGGTGTATGAACTGGCCATTTTATTATGATATATAAATGGCGAGAATGGTGATTGACTAGCCATTTATTGTGGATATATACAATGAACGAACACACTAGAAGAATCCTAATAGATAGAGGAGCTATCTTGATACACATGGTACTTGTTGCCAGGTTTTCACCACATGCTTTTATTGCAATTTTCTTTTGATTTTTGATTTTTATTTTTGGTATTTTAGAGAGATTTTTTCAATTTTTTTGTTTTTTTGATCTATATACATACTATATACATTCCCCTAGCATTGGGATTTCAAGGATAGAACTTCTTTAGGTGCATGTTGTTAAGAGGCTCATCCAAGGGATCTCCCTCAAGTGTGGACAATTGATAAGCCCCGGAGCCATAGACTGTTGTAATTACAAAAGGACCTAACCAATTGGGTTTGAACTTGCCCTTCTTCTCACGATGCTATTGATTCTTTGGATTCTCTCGAAGGACTAGATCACCCACCTAAAAGTATCTGATTTTCACCTTGCTATTAAACTGACGAGACATCCATTGCTGATAGACTTTCAAATGATCATAACCTCTCTAACGGCGTTCATCCAGTAATTCTAGTTTAGTCAGCCCTGCAACTCTATACTCTTCATCTGGAATCAAATCTTTGAGAGTGACACGAAGAGAAGGCAACTCGACCTCGAGGGGAAGGATAGCTTTAGATCCATAGACAAGGGAATATGGGGTGGCTCTAGTGGGAGTATAGATGGAGGTGTGGTAAGCCCATAAGGCTGGATTCAGTTGGATATGCCAGTCATGACCAACGTCATTGACAGTCTTTTGTAGGATTTTGACAATTGTTTTGTTAGATGCCTCAACTTGGCCATTACCTTGGGGATAGTATATGGAGGAATAGTTATGGGTGATATGGAATTTTGCACACAGTTCATCTATGTCCTGATTTTGGAACCGTTTCCCATGATTAGTAATGAGATACATAGGTATACCATATCTGCAAATGATATAGTTTAGGATAAACATGGATATTTGTTTGCCTATGGTGGTTATTAATGGAATAACCTCAATCCATTTAGTAAAATACTCTATTGTAGTGATAATCCATTTGTGACCATTGGAAGATGGAGGGTTGATTGCACCAACAAGGTTGAGTCCCCACTGACTGAATGGAAAGGTAGTTGTAAAAGGATATAATTCTTATGCTGGAGCATGAATAAGGTTTCTATGTATCTGGCATTTCTTGCACGCCCTAGAAAAATGAAAGGAATTTGTTTCCATGGTAGGCCAATAATAACCCATACACATGAGTTTTTTAGCCAAAGAGGGACCACTCGAATGTGTCCTACAAATACCCTCATGTACATCTTGCAAGGCAGTTTGAGCTTCATCATGCTCAAGACATCGTAGGAGAGTACCGTCAAGGCCTCACCAATAAAGGGTGTCAAATATGAGGACATAGTGGGAGACTTGGCAGAGAAAAGTTCATTTTTGATTCCGAGATAGGTCAGGGGGTAGGATGTCATTGTTCAGATAAGAATAGATTTTTCCATAAATTGGGGAGTCACGTCCAATAAGATGACATATAATACATGTATCAGGATCATCATATGTAGGATAAGTCAGGGATTCCACCAAGAACTCAAAATGGGCTTTGGTATCCTCTGTATCAAATAGAGAAGCAATTGTAGCCATTGCATCAGCAGCCTTGTTATCACGCTGTGGAATCTTCTCAAAAGTGATGATTGAGAAATATTGTTTGAAGTCATCAACCATATGTTTATATGGTAATAACTTATCATCTTTAGTCTGATAATCATCATTAACTTGGTTTATAATCAGCTGAGAATCTCTGTAGACATTCAGTTCAATGATTTTCCATTGGAGAGCCATCTTTAGCCCAATCATCAAAGCTTCATATTCAGCCACATTATTTGTGCAAGGAAAGAGCAGCTTATAAGACTTTGGAATTGTGTATCCTTGTGGCGTGACAAAGAGAATACCAGCTCCTGAACCCTGTTGAGTACATGATCCATCAAAGTATAGTTTCCATGTTTGTGTAGACAAGGCCAAGATGTGTGCATTAGGAAACTCTATGTGTATAGGTTGGTCATCTATTAATGGGGCTTTAGCTACTTGATCTGCTATCACTTGGCCTTTGATAGCCTTCCTATCCACATATTCAATGTCAAATTCACTAAGTAGCATGACCCACTTAGCCAATTTGCCTGTTAAGGTTGTCTTGATTAATAGATACTTTAAAGGATCAATCTTTGCAATAAGCTTGATTGAATGTGACATGTAATGTCACCAATTTTGTGAAGCAAAAACAACCGCTAGACATGCTCTTTCTATGGGAGAATAGTTTAGCTCATATCCCACTAGGGTGAAACTGATATAGTATATGGATTTTTATTTTCCTTCATGGTCTTGCTGAGCCAGAAGAACACCTAATGAGACTGCCATAGCTGAAATGTAGAGTAAGAGTGGCTTGCCCAGAATTGGTGACATCAGAGTTGGAGGATTTTCCAGATATTGCTTGATTTTATTGAAAGTTTCCTCACACTTACCATCCCATTGGAATAAGATATTTTTATGCAACAAATGCTGAAAGGGATGGCTTCAATCTGCTAGTTGAGAAACAAATCTTCAGATGGATTGGAGACATCCCTGCAAAGATCTTAATTGACTGATAGTGGGGGAAGCCATCTCCATTATTTCTTTAACCTTTTCTGGATCAACCTCGCTTCCTTTGGCTGAGACAATGTACCCTAACAATTTACTTGATGTGACTCAGAATGCATACTTCTTTGGATTAAGTCTAATTTGATACTTTTCCATTTGGGTGAATATTCTATCCAACACTCTCAAATGACCCTCTCTATTTTTAGATTTGGCTAAAATGTCATCAACATAACCTTCCATGATTGTATGCATCATGTCATGAAAGATTGTAGTCATGGCCCTTTGATAAGTGGCACCAGCATTCTTAAGCCTAAAAGGCATTATGGTCCAACAATATGTACCCCAAGGACAAGTAAAAGCAGTCTTTTCTTGGTCTTTCGGTGTGATATTGATCTGGTTATATCCAGAAAATCCATCCATCAAAGATAACATCTCATGTCTAGCCGTCAAATCAACTATAATATCAATATTGGGCAATGGAAAATCATCTTTGGGACAAGCTTTATTGAGATCTCGAAAGTCTATACAAATCCAGATAGACTTGTCTAGTTTTGAGATGGGGACAATATTTGAAATCCACTTAGCATAATCAATAGCATGAATGAATCCAACATCTAAGAGCTTCTTCAATTCTACTTTAACCATTAGTGCAATGTGCGGGTGCATCTTACAGAGCTTCTGCTTAACTGGTTTAACACTTGGTGCAATAGATAAATGATGCATAATGAGATTAGGGTCCAGCCTAGGCATATCAGCATAGGACCAGGCAAAGTTGATTTGTCTCTCTTTGAAAAACTTTGCAAAAGCTTCTTTCTCTGATTCTATCAAGGATGCTGCTACTCTGAGAATGCGCAGAGACTCCTCTATTCCAATGTTAAAAGGTACTGTTGGTTCTATAAGGATGGAGGATTACTCTTGATATAGATAATTGGAAAGAGTGTCAATCCTTCCATCGTCAGGTGCCTCAGAGAGGTTTTCACCATCAGATGCATCTTTTCTTTTTACTATTTTAGGATCTAATACTGCCACTAAGTGGTTTTCACCATTAGATCTATTGATTATTTTTATATTTTTATGATTGAAAGGATTGGCACTCTCTCCAAAGTAAGCCATGTCATTGAGTTCTATCAAAAATCCTAACTTGTGATCCCCTGGTGGTAAATGATCCCTGATTCTGAGATAGTCAATGATTGCATCATCATTATGGAAGACATCAAGTTTTGGATGATTAGGAGAATCCCAATCGATAAGTTCAGGACATACAAGGGGCATTGGATCATTTGGGTCAGTTTAAAAGGTAGAGATGGTATTGATGGAGAAGTTGTCAAGGTTTATGATGGTATCAGTGAGGTCTATTTCCATAATCTCATCCAAATCATCTATCGCAAGATAAAGCTCACTTTCCTCACAATCGACAAGAGTAGTATCATGTGGGACTAATCCTAGTGAGTCAGTCCTTGAACTCTCTCCCTCATGGTAATCGTTACTATAGTGATGGAAAACATCAAACTCCTATTTCTTCAGTACAATCAGATAATGAATCCCATTCATAATCATTTGAGTCAGAATCATCATTATTCCCAAGTCTATCAATGATTCTTTGTGTTATCCTTTGCTTCTCTAGATCTACATACATACCATGTTTTCAGAACTGTAAGGAAGGAGCTTTAGATGTCTCATGAAAAGGTGCGATCTTTTCTTTTCCTTTTGGTTCTTTTGGTCCTTATCCTTTATACCCTAATCGTGTGGTATCTCTTTGATAATTTGGATTTTGCAAAATTGGTTTTATAACACCCTCTCTTTGTAACCCTATAGGTCTAGTACCTTGGTATCCCATCTTTTGTAGCAAAGTATACCCTTTACCATAGACATCAGGTGATATATATTCATGTTTGATATCCTCTTCATTCTTTTGTGACTTAAGAAAATGATTAGCATTACGCTCAGTTGCTTCTTTTGATATAGTGCCCCCTGTAATACCCCAAAATTAGCACCTAATAAATTCAATCAATTTTGGTGCATTTTCATCAATTTTACATCTTCAAAGTCCTAGTTTACTAGGCAATTTTCTCTCTCCTACCTAACTTAATTCAACTTGATGTCAATTGCAAAAACCCTAAATTGCATTAATCAAATATTAAAATTAATTCCTAAAGTCTTCGACTTTTATTAGCTAAATTACCCCTATGATAAATTAATTTAATCCTAAAGTCCTAAGTGCTTGGAATTAAATTAAACACACCCCATTTGGCTAATATACATGAAAAGGAATTAATAATTACTTGTTATTTGAATGGACACTCATTTTTTAATTAATAATTCATAATATTCGAAAGGTCACCCTGTGTGGCATTTTCCATTTTTTTAATTAAGTATTTTATGCATTTTTGTCTCAAATGGGAATGAAGAGTCAAGAGTTTCAAATCAAGAACCCCTTCATTCTCTTCCCAGGCTTGTTTATTTAATGAACCTCTTTTCTCCATTCAAGAGAGCAATTTTGAGAGTAATTGAACTATAGTATTTTTGTGTCTCAATTAATTCAAAGCTTTATTGCATATTAGTGTAATTTTCTCATTTTAGTTAATATTGCATCTCATATTAGAATTAGTTTGCTTAATTTCTCTTAGCTTAATATCATCTTTATTTCAATTTCTTTATATTAAATTGCACTTCATATCTCTTTCCAAGCTATCTAGATTAATATCACATTTCTTTCAAAGCATCTTAGACTAAATTGCACTCATTCTAGTTTAATTTCAGTTTTTGCTTATCATTATAGCTTTTGGAAATCCTCCATTGTAGAACTGGTCTTATGGTTGTTGGCTCTCATTTTGAGAGTAATTAAACACCCCGTCTACATAGGAGGCAACAGGTCACTTCACCACAGATTTCAGATTGAGTAATTCATACTCTCTCTCATAATTCGATCATGTGGGTAATGACCATGTTGTGTGTATAGTTGGATTAGAGGTCCACATTCGACTATATACATTTTGGTGCCCACCATGGGGTAGAAAGATCAATTTCTAGCCTCATTCTCATTTTTTTCTAACAAGAAATTTAAGCTCCATCGTGTGTCTGTATTGTATGTGTATGAATTCTCATGTGAGAATCCAGAGTGTGTCGCATGAAGTTTCACTCCTTGTGCACTCTCTTGTGTGAGCTAATGCATCCTCGCACGGTGCCCTGTACTTTCTCACACACTGTGGAGTACTTCCTCATGCGAGATTTGGATACAGTGTTCTAAAATTTTTAGTTTCTCTCTTTCCTGTTTCAGATTTATGACAGTTTCCTATTTGCTGTTGTTTATTATTTCTCTATTATTTTCACAGCGTAACAATTTTCTGTAGGATGTTTGACAAAGAACATAAAACATGTTAATGGTTTGATTGCAGGATGATAGTCGAAGACTTGCTAAAATGTTGTGTTTGTTTATTGCTTTCATTCACATAGTCTAAATAGGGCTCCGTTAAAATTTCTTGAGGATTTTGATAGTGAGTAGGGAATTTGGCTCTTCATTACATGGAGGTGATGACCATGAATGAACCTGAAATCCTAATGATCTTACTAATATGACAAATTCTTGGGGAAGCGGAGAAAGATAGTGAATCTCTATGCTTCTACTCGCTAGGGGATTATGCTCTTCTCTCTTTGAGAGAAATAGAAACCCAAAAGCTTGTAGATGTGGTGGAGTGAAGCTAACTTGGTGATGAATCTTCTTGATGTGTTTGGGTGAAGTGATGAGGTAGAGAAGTATGCTCTTCTCTCTTTGAGAGAAACAAAAAATCAAACCCTCAGATCTAAGCCAAGTTGTGTCACCTTTAGAGGGCCTACTAGAAGTTGAACCTCCAGGAACAACCCAAGTGAGTACACACCTATCACTGGTGATTCCACCTCACTCTAATAAAGAATGTTTTGTTGAGTCTAAAGACTCAAAAACCATGTTAGCTTCCTTCTCAAGACTTTGACTATCATCTTGAGAAGACTCCATCTGTTATACTGAGCGACTCCACTCCTAGCCCTATTTGCGGGGGTGTATGACTTTTGGGTGTTGGTGTGGCTGCAAGGCCTTAACCCTGTATCAAGGGCACTGAAGGTTAGTGTGAACGGAAGCCTATTAAAAACTTTCCTTAGCTAGTGGCCTACCCAGTTCGCCTCCATAAGGAGTCATAATCTTTGCCCAGGGAGGGGGAAGAATCTCTCTCATAGATTCCCATCATAGGCATACACTTGGACACTTGAAGGTGGTTGCGACACTGGCCCCTGGTACAAGGGTAACCTTTGAATGTACACTATTGAGTCCTTTGAAACATCAAAAACATGGGTGCCCTCTAGGGGGTGACACGGCTGTGTGAGGTGCATGTATGCACATAAGCAATGGGGCAAAGGTTTTGTCTTCTCACCAATTTTTTTGTAGGACTAAGCTATGTGTTTTTTATCGAGTCTTAAACATTGTCCAATCATTATTGAACAAAGACTCCCCTAATGCTATCAAGTTGCTTTGTCCTTGATAGGTCTGTTAATGACTGCTTCTTATATCACAACTGCTTGATTTAAACCTTTGTGTCTTCAAACGAATTCTTGAAATCCCAAAATGAGATTGTTGATTAAACTGTTCTTCAAACCTGTCAAGAAACTGGATTTTCTGTTAGACATCAATTTAGGCTATACCTCAAAATTCAGCTTTAACCTCAAAAACTATGTCAGACTATCAGATTTTTCTCTTTTCCCACGTGAAGTTTCACTCTTCAGAGCACTCTCTTGCATGAGACTTTGTTCTCTCATGTGAAGGTTTGTGTTCTCCTGCATGGCCTGGTACTCTCTCACGTGAGACTATAGCCCAATTTTAAAAAATAGAGACCTATTTTCCATTGACTATTTGACTTTTTATCTGATCTACTTTTTTTCTGAGGTCTATTTTTCTATTTTCCTATTGTTCACTGTCAGAAACTGGTTGTCTCAAATTAGGAATCAATCGATCTTTGCTTTGACTCATGTTGTCTCTCATTGGTTTACCTTATCTCTTTATGCCTTTTGTATCTCGTGTTGTGATAGTCTTATCTCAGCTGTTCTAGCCATCTCTTTTTATGATTTGTACTAGGTCCATCTCACATCTTGGTTGTTCTAGCCTTTATCTCCTTTGCATTGTTCTTAGAGATAGAGTCTGGCATTATCTTGAGTCTTCTCTCATTTCATCTTCATCTATGACTGTCATGACTAGAAGTGGCAAGACTTATCCCATTCAAAAGATTGGTCAAGGTAGAAGCAAACCTCCTAATCAAGAAATAGATCATCCTAAATCTGTTGCAAAATCTAAACTTTGTGAGATATCCTTGATTTCCTCATTGAATACTTTGAAAGATAGTTCGTCTCAACCATCACCTCTAGTGTTTCAAGAGTGTTTTAATCCATTGTTTGAAGTGCAACCTGGTTTCTCATTTCAAAAGTAAGACAACTCGTTCTTCCAAGAGAATTCATTATTTCACAACTTTGGAAGACCTCTTCCTCAGACTAATCCTATTATTGTACCTGTTGATCCTACTAAGAATAGTTCTATCATTGAACCTAGTGATACTGTTGATGATATCTTCTCACATGAATTTGTTAAATCTTTTGATCCTATTCATTCACTAAAGGTTACCATGGCCGCACCCTTTTGGCACTGGACATATCATTTCACTGAGAATTCATGTACTGCACAAGCCTACAACAAGATGGGAGATCCATTTGACTTCCAACTGGGCAAGTATAGTAAAACCTTTGATCAATCTCAAAATAATCAATATCATGGTCAATCCTCTAATGACCCACGTCATGCTCAACCTCGGAATGAGAAACCTCATGGTCAATCTCAACATGACCAAAATCAGTCCCACAATGATGATCAATATTGAAGAAAACCTCAAGGTGATCGACAACCCACCTATTTCTATCATCCTCCGTTCGATCAAAACCAAGATGATTAGCAACAAGATCTGATTCTGAGTATTTATGAGATCCTTGGGAATGAAAATAAGGTGATAACTCAATAGGATATAGATGCTACCAAAGCTAATAAGGGTCTTATTAAAATGATGGAGATCCTTTTCCTAGAGGAGAAAGACAAGTACTTCCTTGAGCTAGCTAAACAAGGGGCCAAGTAACCCCGAGACTATCAAGTTGAAACACTCATAGCCAAGGAAGAAGAAACTGAGACCACAAAGTTGAAAAAGATGGTCTGAGACATGCAAGATCAGATTAGTCAACTTGCAAAGAATAAAGACAAACCTGCTCAACAATTTACGATGGAAAGCATTTGTCCTTTCCCTTTCGACATAAGTCTTCATATGCCACCTTTTCCTAGAGGTGTAGAACTCCCTAAATATGACAAATACTTGGGTGCAACCGATCCCCAAGATCACTTAAGGGAGTTTGGCACATTATAAATGGAATTTATGCATAACCAAACCTATCTTATGCACTTGTTTCCTCATAGTTTGGGTGGACCAGCTATGGAATGGTTCTCTAGATTTCCTACTGGCATTAAAACTTTTGACGAAATGGCTAATCTTTTTCTCTAGCACTACTCACATAATATTCAACATCCGGTCAACATCCGAGATCTTTGCAACTTAAAAGAGTGACAAGGAGAATCCTTCTTAACATGTCTCCAAAGGTGGAGACAATTATGTACAAAGTGTCCTCACAAGCTACTAGAGTCTGTGAGACTCGACATTTTCTTGGACAATCTTGTCCCTGACTTCGGATACCAAGTGCAATTGCAAGGTCCTCTAACTTTTGATAGTATGATCAAACAAGCAGTGCGAATAGAGGCCTTTATGATTAAGAAGGGAGAATTAACTTTGAACAAGGTCCTCTAACTTTTGATAGTATGATCAAACAAGCAGTGCGAATAGAGGCCTTTATGATCAAGAAGGGAGAATTAACTTTGAATAAGGACAATAAACAAGGATTCTCCACAAACAAGGATAAAGGAAAGACTGTCAATAAGAACAGAGATGTAGTAAATGATGGAGTGGTGGATAATGTTACTACAAAGCCTTCAAAGCCTACTTTTAATCTTACTTCTAGTATACAAGCGGCTAAGGCTGTCGAAAAGACCACAATGGATAATCAGAAAACTTCAAGATTTGCTAGGAACAAACCTTGGGCCTCTCGACCCAAGCATGATTTCACCTCTTTGGGAGAGCCTCTTGATGTGGTCTATAAAAATCTTATAGAGAATGAGGTTCTTATTCCTTTGGAAAAGTGTACTTATGACCCACAACCATGACCTCATTGGTGGAATGATAATGCTTATTGTGACTATCACCAAAACATTGGTCATAAGACTTCTACTTGTCTCCAACTGAAGCATAAAGTTCAAGATCTCATTGACAATGGTGACATCCTTATGGAGAACCATAATAAGAATTTAGACCATCAAGCTTTTAAGGATCCCTTCCCTCCTCATGAGAAGGGTGAGTCTTCAAATGCCAAGAATACCAATGCTAAAGTCAATTACACGTACACTAATAATGACAATGTTAGTGGTATGATCGAACCTGTCGAGATAGAGTATTGTGACGTGATCACTTCTAAAGGGGGGGGAGATGCTCCCAAATCTAAGACTCCTTTTATCTTGCATAGTTCTGCATCTCATTCATTTGAATTTGAACAATCTCAAGACTGTGCTAATGTTGTCACTTGATTGCGAGGAAGAGTTGTTTTGAAAGGTCCCGATACTTCTATGTCTGCTCTGAAACAAACTATGGATAAGAGAATCGATACTTCCACATCCACTCTGAAGCAAATTGCGGATAAGACTGCTGTTGGCCCCGCCAACAAGAACATGAAATCTATTCCTATAGCTAGCTCGGCTAGTTATAGCATCTTAGATCAACTCCAGTGAACCAATGCTCAGATTACTATTTTTGAGTTGTTGAAGATTTCGCTTGCTCATAGGCAGATTTTGGATAAAGCCCTCACTGAGGCAAACGTTCCCAAGGATCTTGATCTCAACTGGTTCCAATCTATGGTGGTTCATTTGACTTCACCTCACTATTTATCCTTATTTGGAGAAGATGATCACTCTTTGAGTCACCCGCATAATGCTCCCTTGCATATAGAGGTCATGATAGGCCCTAAGAGTGTCCACCGAGTGCTCATAGACAATGGTGCTATTCTTAATATCTATTCCGCTAAACTGCTCACTTAGCTAGGTTATGATGAGAATTGTATAGAACCTGGCAAAATTATTACCATCAAAGCTTATGATGAGGAAGAATGCAAGTCTCAAGGCTTAGTTGTGCTACCTATCCGCGTAGGTCCTATTGAAAGAGATGTTACTTTCCAAGTGCTCGATATTCCTCTTGCCTATAATATCTTGTTGGGTAGGCCTTGGATTCATGAGATACAGGTTGTTCCATCCATGTACCATCAATGCATTAAGTTCCCATTCCATGGGGCGGAAGTCAATATGCCTGCTAATACCAATTTCTCTTGCA
The DNA here is from genome assembly GCA_027943335.1 of Chamaecyparis obtusa. Lineage (NCBI taxonomy): Eukaryota > Viridiplantae > Streptophyta > Pinopsida > Cupressales > Cupressaceae > Chamaecyparis > Chamaecyparis obtusa. Next base: position 63,451 of record BSBK01009734.1, read on the forward strand.
ACACTCTTGTGCAATCCGTAGATAGCTTTGTTCCAGAAAATAGAGAATCCATTGAGTTTTATGATGCTAAGCTGAAAGAAATGGAACAAACATTGAGACTTAAGGATACATGCATGGGAGAATACTAAATTGAACCTGTGTTATCACTTGCTACTCTACCTCTGTCTCCACACTCTTATGGGAGACCATCCAAGAATAAAAACCTTTCTAATGATCCTCCTCAAATAGTTTATGATGGCACCTTTGTCAGGGCCTCTACACCTTTAGAAGATGAGGATGAAGAAAGAGCTATCAAAGCTTGGATCTATAAAGAAAAAGAAACAGCTGAAACAACTACTCCACCTCCAGATTTAGAGAAAGAACCATACAATGAGGCCTTCAAGATCATGAAGCACTTTGGTTATAAGGGGAGTGGTCCTATAGGAAAGAATGATAATGGCTTACTAAAACCCATTGAAGCTACAGGCCACCGCAAAAAAGATACTAGTGGCTTAGGCTTTAAAAAGACTCCCTTTCATTTGGGAACTAAGAAATTTGTGTTGGCTCCTGAGTCTAAATCTGAACCCGAACAAGAAATTGGAGATGCTACTCTAGAAGTGAATCCAGAGGCTAGCTCTGATGAAGATACATTTCCATATCCTATTCCTTCGGATCTTGTGGAACTCTTTGCCGAACCTGATGAGCCTATCATACCTGTTCATATGGTAGAGACAGATACTAATACTGATAATGATTCTGATAAAACTTCTTCAGTGTACCAATTCACATATGAGGAATGGAAAGAAACACTAAATGATGATCCTAATTTTCAAGGTGAATGATATAGGCCACCACATTTTCAAAAGTATTTTGAACAAGAACAACTTCAGCAAGCTATTAATGCCACAAGGGATAATAATGAGTCTGATGATGCTACTAATGAAATTCCCACATCGAGTATTGACTCACATGAATATGAGTTTGAATCTTTGTCTGATGCTACTTATGATGTAGACATAGATACTATTCATGTGTATGAAAGATCGCTCAAAGTAGGTGAAGGGTCTAGTGCTAGGCCGCACAAATTGGATGCCACTAGTGTTAACATGTCCTCTACTTCTGACATAAGGTCTTATAGGGATTTGAATGATCCTTTGGACAAAATCGCTCTAGGTCTTGACTTTCTCATCAGTGCTTTCGAGGGTTATATCGTGAATGCAGTTGAACCAGTCCCTACTTCCCTTTCACTTTGTCATCCCAATCTAATAAACTGGAACTCCCCTTCTGAATCCAATGAAGTCCTAACATTCTAGAATGATTATGATCTAGCCTGTTACCTCTATGCTATTGAACTTGTGATATCCTCCACCAGTGAAAGTAGTGTCAACATGAAAGAGGCAAATATCAAGTATCTTAGTCAAAAAATTAAAAGAAGAAAAAATAGATGCTCTGATGGTGAAAACCACTTTGTGGTAGTATTAGAGCCAAAAATAGTAAAAATAAAAGACATATCCAAAGGTGAAAACCTCTCTGAGGCACCCAAGGATGAGATACTTGATACGCTTTTGAGCCACTTTCAAGAGAGGTCATCAGTATTGATTGAGCCGACATAGCCGGTCAATTTGGGTACAGAGGCTACTCCACAGATTATTCATCTGGCACAATCATTGTCTACTGAAGAAAAAGAAGAGTTCACGAGCTTCTTTCAGAGAAAGAAAATAAAATTTGTGTGGACCTACTTTGATATGCCTAGATTAGACCCCAATCTAATCATGCATCATTTGTCCATCACACTAGGTATCAAGCCTATTAAACAGAAGCTGCGAAAGATGCATCCACACGTAGTGCTTTTGGTCAAAGCAGAGCTAGAAAAGCTTCTTAAGGCTAGTTTCATAAGAACTATTGATTATGCGGAATGGATTTCAAACATTGTTCTAGTCACTAAGCATGATAAATCCATTTGTGTATGTACAAATTTTAGAGGTCTAAATAAGGCATGTCCAAAAGATGACTTCCCATTGCCTAATATTGATATGATAGTTGACATGACAACAGGATATGAGATATACTCCTTGATGGATGGCTTTTCTGGCTATAATCAAATCAAAATTACACTAGAAGATCAAGAAAAGACCGCTTTTACATGTGCCTGGGGCACCTTTTTCTGGAATGTCATGCCTTTTGGGCTTAAGAATGCTGGAGCAACATATTAGAGAGCTTTCACTACTATTTTTCATGATATGATGCATAAAATGATGGAGGACTATGTTGATGATACTTTAGCCAAAAGCATGTAGCGAAGAACTCATCTCATAGATTTGGGTCCCAACCTTGACCGCATGGAACAATTTAGTCTCAGACTTAATCCAAAGAAATGTTCTTTCGGTGTTACTTCTGGGAAACTCTTGGGTTATATCATTTTAGCTAAAAGCATAGAAGTGGATCCTGAAAAGGTGCAAGCTATTATGGACATGCCTCCACCCAAGAATATCAGTCAAATGAGAGGATTACAAGGAAGGCTACAATCTATCTGGCACTTCCTTTCATAGTTGGCTGACAAGTCACAACCATTTACTAAAACTTTGCATAAGAATGTGACCTATGAATGGAATGATGAATGTGACAAGGGACTCACTCAAATAAAATAGTATCTTGCTAATCCACCAATTCTAATGCCTCCTATTCATGGGAAGCCGCTTGTACTGTACATCTCAGCAAAAAACACACCTTTGGGTGCTCTCCTAGCTCAAGAAGATCAGAACAACAAAGAGAGAGCCATATACTATATCAGTAGAACATTGGTTTCCTATGAAATGAATTATTTTTTCATTGAGAAGGCTTGTTTAGCAGTGCTATTTGCTTCTTAGAAGTTGTAGCATTATATGCTAGCTCATACCATGAGGCTTATTGCAAAAATTGATCCACTGAAGTACTTGTTGAGAAAGGCTGCCCTCGCGGGTAGATTAGCGAAATGGGTGATGATACTTAGTGAATTTGACATTGAGTATGTGGAAAGAAAAGCTATTAAGGGACAAGCATTTGTTGATCAGCTGGTAGAAGATCCTTTCAAAGATCACCAGCCTTTAAGTATTGAGTTCCTAGATGAATCCATCATGCTTCTCACACATCAATCTTGGAGCATGTTCTTTGATGGATCATTCACTCAGCAAGGATCCGGTGTAGGCATTCTATTTGTTACACCTCAAAGATACTCATTGCCAAAAGCATATAAAATGTTGTTTCCCTACACAAACAACATAGCTGAATATGAAGCTCTCATTAATGGAATGAAGATAGCCCTTGAATGGCATGTGGATGAGCTCAAGGTCTTTGGGGATTCTCAGTTAATCATCAACCAAGTCAATGATGTCTACCAAACTAAAGATGACAAGCTAATACCTTACAAAAGGATGGTGGATGATCTCAAACAATACTTTGCACACATTTCTTTTTAGCAGATTCCAAGGGTAGATAATAAAGCAACTGATGCTATGGCCACTCTTGCCTCAATGTTACAAATGCTGGAAAATGACTTCAGAAATGAATTCCTGGTGGAGGCATTACACTACCCTGCCTATGATATTCCTGAATCCAGGATGATCTATTCAGTCATTGGACATGATTCATCCCGCTACCACCATATCTTTCCTACCTTCATGACTAGATCATTCCTGACACTTATACCCGGAATGAAAAGTGTCACCTCATTCATACTACTTCAGGGTATGCCCTCATAGAAAATGAATTGTATAGACGGGGTCTAGATCATACCCTCCTTAGGTGTTTAGAACTTGATGAGTCCAAATGTGCACTAGCTGAGGTACACGAAGGTATCTGTGGCTCTCATTCTAGTGGTCTGACGTTAGCTTGAAAACTTATTAGAGCTGGTTATTACTGGTTGGACATGGAAAAAGAAGTTGTTCAATATGCTAAGACTTGCAAACAATGCCAATTTCATGGGAATCTGATTCATGGTCCTGCTCATGAGCTTAGTCCTCTCATCAATTTTTGGCCATTTCAGCTATGGGCCTTTGACTTGGTCGGTCAGATACATCCTTCTTCTTCAAGAGGACATTATTTTATCATCATAGCTACTGATTACTTTACCAAGTGGGTTGAGGCAGTGCCTCTAGCTATAGCTGATGAAAAGACTATTGCTATGTTCATACTGAACTATATCATTTGCAGATATGGTAAATCCTCATCTATTATCACTAACAATGGGGGATAATTCAAAAACAAGGACTTGACGGACTTATGCACCAAATTCAGAGTTATTCAGCATTGGTCATCTATCTATTATCCTTAGGGTAATGGATAAGCAAAGGCTTCTAATAAGACAATTCTAAAAATCTTCCACCGAACAGTTCATAAATCTGGTAGAGATTGGCATCTCCAGATTAATTCGGCTTTGTGGGCTTATAGAACTAGTATTTGAACACCAACAAGGGCCACTCCTTTTGCTTTGGTTTATGGAGTAGAAGTATTACCTATCGAGGTCAATATTTTGACATTGTGAATCTCTCTGAGGGGCCTCATCACTGATGAAGAAAATAGAATATCCCGACTTCAAGAGCTTGAGTTACTTGATGAACATCGGAAGGCAACGTTTGATCATTTAAGAGCATACCAAAAGAGGATGTCTAAAGCTTACAATAAGAAAGTTAGACAAAGAGAATTCCAAGTGGGTGACCTCGTCCTGAGGGAGAACCCCAAAAATCAGCAACAACGAGTCTAGAAATGCAAATTTGAACCAAACTGGCTTGGTCCGTATGTCATTACTACAACATTTGGGTCTAATGCTTATCGACTTTCCACCACTAAAGGAGAACTGTTCAAAGAGCCTATCAACGCTCTTCACTCAAAGAAATTCTATAGCTGAGGCATTCTCTATGTGCTCATGTACATACTTATTGGTCCAGAAAAAAATCCAAAAAATGATATATTGCAAAAAATTCTAAAAATCGCATAATGTCTTGAAAAAATGATCATCTTAGTGAAAACCTGGTAAACAGGCGCTTTGATGTATCTATTATCTTGGTGAAAACCCGGTAAATAGGCACCTTGATAATAACCAAAAAAAATAAAAAATTGAAAAAATACAAAAAATGTGAAAAGATCAAAAATACAAAAAAATGAGATATTCAAAAATACAAAAAAAATAAAAAAAAAGAGAAAAGTACAAAAAAATTGAAAAAGAAGAAAATGTGCCATTGATGAAAACCTGGTAAATAGGCATCATGGTAGCAAAAATAGAATCTTTGTCAAGATGGTGAAAACCTGGTAAACAGACACCTCTTGTTTCCTGAAGCTACATCTCATCTCAGCATCGCTTAGATTTTAGATTCCTACTTTAGTCTGCTTTCCCGCTTTCCTGCTTTAGTTTGTTTCCTGCTTCTAGTTCGCTTCCTACTTTAGTTTTCTAGCTCATGCTCTTGTCTCCAGTTGTCTTCAAGATTTTCCTTGACTCTTCATGGATTGGAACTAGTTCACACTTGGGGGCACCTAACTGGTCTAGGGGGCATTGTCCTATCACTTTTGGAAACTTTGTTTGTGCATCGGTCACCTGCGGTTCTCGCTGTGTCTGCCTGCTGATGCCTAGCTACTTTTGAGATTTCTCTCCTTGAGGATCTCTCATGTATCGGTCACTAGTGGTTCTCACTATGCTTTCCTACTGATACTTAGCTCTCATTTGAATCTCTCTCTTTTGGGATCTCTTCCTTACATTAGTCACCAGTGGTCCTCACTGTGTCTGCTTGCTGATGTTTCGCTCATGTTTTATTCTCTCTTTTGAGAATCTTCCTTGTATCAGTCACTAGTGGTTCTCACTACGTTTTCCTATTGATACTTGGTCTGTGCTCTGATATCTTCTTGAGACTTCATCTCTCGCGATGGTCACTAGTGGTTCTCACTGCGTCTGCCTGTTGTCGCTATCCCATCGAGGCTTCGAATGTTGTTCGCTTCTGATTTGACTTCAATCCGCTTGAACACAAATGTAAACTAAAACTAAAACTGATTTTGTGTTCCTTTGAAGCATGTTGAGCTTTTCCTTTTCTTATTTGTTTGTTTTCTTTATCATTTCCTCTCCAGCAAATCTAAGACGTCTTTCTTGACTGAGAAACAGGAAGACTAGGGGAATGATCTTTCCTTTGCTTTCTGTTTGTTGGTTTAGTTCCAATGATCCAATGAATTCAGATAAGAGGGGTGTCCATCTATAAGATCCTTCATCTCATATTGGATGGCCATGCCTACCTCGACTCCTTTTATATGGATGCTTTGGTGAGGTTAGTTCTTCTCCTTGTCTATTTTTGAGTGACTTCTTTCTGCTACAAGTAAAATTGCTAACGATCGTCCTGCTAAGTGAACGTAAGGGTCACTGCGAGCACTCTTTGGAAAAAGAAGGAACTCTCGCATGTCTAGTGTGTTTGTTCACAAGCAACATTCAGGTCATTCTAGCAATTGTACTTTGATGCTTATGTTAACTTGCTAAATCAAAAACAATAGGTGTTCAAGTCATTCTGGCTTCTTGTGCCGTAATGCTTACACCTCATTCCGACAAATCTAATACTTATGTCATATTCATATTCTCATAATTGTAATGTTAGTGAGGATTGTATGGCATTTTGCAATTGTCCCATGCTTAAATGAACTCGATGATGATAAATATGATGAGTCCAACAACCAAGTCCTAGGGTGTGCATTTTCATTCTAGGCTTGCATGTTCATGCTAAGCTTGCTTTTGAGATGATATCTTGTTACTCTCTTGCTTGCTTTCTATTCATCATAGGTTCTCATCTTTTGTACCAGTTTCATCTTGGCTGCACAAGTGTCCGGTCCTCGATCTCGATCTTTGAAATGTAATCTTTTTTATTAGTACCTATCATATATTATGACAATCCTGCATGAGACAATTAGTACCATATACATTACATATCCATTGCATTTTCATTTCATTCCCATTTGCATTCATAAATTCATTTTCATCTACATATACATGTGCATCCACTATAAGCATAACTCAAATCATACATTACACATATGCATACATTCTATCCATCTATCACTGCATTTCACATTGCATTATTCATAAAATAACCATGTGCATATTTATATTCATAAAAGGAAACATGTGCATTTCATACATTTCTATCCATACATCTAAGCATCTAGGAAACATCTCATAAACATCAATATCAAAGCAATATAACAAGTACAAGGATATCAAACTGTCGATCTCATATATATATATATCTTGAACAATGTCATGTACAAAAGAGAAGGTGCTACTCGAGCACAGTATCAAAAATGGACTACAATGTACAAGTTTATCAAAATGTGCTAGCTAGGTCCTGCACCACCTAGAGAAGGTGGTGGCAATGGTCTCTGGGGAAGGGGCATTGGCTTCTGTGGAGGTGCCTGCTATGGGGATGCTTGTGGTGCATGTGGTGCCTATTATGGTGGTGCCTCTGGGGGTACTGGTGGAGGTTCCTGGGGAGCTCCAGCATAATCAGCAAAGGGTGGTACCTACTCTGACAGATTTGGAATGACCCCGCAGTAAGCTGCATAGTAATAAGTTGCCTAAGCAGCCTCATATCTAATCTCAATCCTCAATCATGCCAGCTCCTCCCACAGCTGCCTGATCTCGGCATCCCTGTCAGCTACCTAGGTCTCCTCCCTAATGACTTGAGTGTGATAGTCATCCCGCTCCCATAGGACCTATCACACTCTCTCATGGCTCTTCCTGAGAGCCTCCTGTAGCTATGGTGTACCTACTCCTACCAAAATATCAAGCATATCAGTATCGTCATTAGGTGCCTATTGTGTTGTACCACTAGTCCGCTACTTAGTGGACCTTTGCTAGGGCCCACTGCTCCCAGCTCCTGCATCTGAGTCCATCATCCTAGTAGGGATGCTAGTTTGTCCTGATCGGGGTCTCAACACTCTCTGCTACTATTGTCCCTACTATGCAGGTTGCTACAATGGTGGCTGCTAAGCTGGTGGTTGTTGATCTGGTACCTACTATTGCTGCGCAGGCTGCTGCTGTGCTCCCATACCAACTGGATCTGTGAATCTTGAATGTGGACATGCAACCAACTAGTCCCTATATGTAGGTGTCACCCCCACATTGGTGACACCCACCATATAATCCCATTGTACTATTGGAATGTGTGCCTCTATCGCACATCACCCTAGATCTAGTCTAGTGTGCCACCCCTTCTTCTCCTCATCGGAGAAGTGGGCATAGGGGCAGTACTCATTTGATATGTCCTGCTACCTACCAAACTGGCGTAGGACACAGGTAACAAGGAATCTCTCTATAATGGTAACACTCCATCCAATCAATGGATGTGAAACAAACATATGTGAAAGCTCTCTCTGAGCATCATCCCATGGCTCAGTAGCCACCCAAGGTCTCCAAACTATAGCTACCATGTCATTTAGCTATCCTCTCCACTGCTCTATCTTACCTAGCAGAGGCTAAGTCATCAGACCTGCATACTTGTAAATATATGGCTCAAGATGCTGTCGTGTGTCATGATAAATAGGCCTGCAAATAGGGAGATGCTCCCAGGCCCAGATCTGAAGGATGAAGACACTTGCTGCCATGGTCCTCACACCACAATATACTATCTCATGCATCTCATGATACATATGGGCTAACATGCACTCGCCCCATTTGAATCTAACTGTCAGTCTAGCCAGCATCCTCTGTAGCATCGTCCCCCAGCCGCACTCTAGACCATGTTGACCTTGATCTGGAACGAGGTAGTAGCTCAAGAACATTGCAAGTACAATGGATAATGGATGAGCACCATTGTATTTGCATGTCAGATCCTCCCAGGAGATGTCTCGACCCATCACTAGATCATCCCTGAAGATGGTCCTCAAGGCTACTGTGCTCTGTGATGGCTGCATGACATACTCCACTTGAGCACCATGAACGGGTATCTGCAAAATCTTGTATACATCCTTAGGAGTCACAGTCATCTCCCCCATCAAAAAGTGAAAAGTGTTCATCTCCAAATGGAAACACTCTACCAATGCACCAAGAAGACCATGATTTATCCGAATGTCAGGTAGATCATGCAAGTATCCCAGGCTGAGTCCCTCAATGTGAGTACTCTCTACATCTGTTAGTCTCTGCACTAATGTGGTGATAACAGGATGGTGTGTCCTAAAGGTGATGTCAGTGAAGTTAACCTGCAAGGCAAGTGATGACATTGGATTAGTATCTCAACATGATGGTTTTCAAACACAACATCAGCAAATGCAGCAAGGCATCTATCCTAGACATGACTCTGCGATGCTCTACTTGGCTGATTTTACACAAATTTGACAAATTTTGGACAAAAAATTCAAACTCTGCAGCAGCTTTTCACATGAGGAAACTATTTCCTCGTGCAAGATAGGACTTGACCTTGCACGAACTGGAGAAATCTCACGTGGGACCAACTTTCAGCTCACGCGAGCTTCCAGATAGAGCCCGCGTGAAGAAGACCTAACTTGTGCGAGGAAACTACTTCCTCACATTAGGGGAGACCTAGGATAGTGTGAGGAAACTACTTCCTCATGCGAGATTGGAAGAACACACCCTAAATCTATGCTAGATCATCCTAAATTGACCTAAAAAGTGGTACGAATTGAAATGCAAGGAGGTTTATCGACTACTTACAGGTGCATCATACTCCATTGGCTGGTCATGTCATTGGGAGCACTCAAATTGATGTGTATGCAGTGGAAGACCCTCCATTTCTCTCTCAGAGCTCAAAATCACAAGAAGATGAAGGTGAATAATGAATTGAAAATGACCCCTCCAGGCCTTATATAGCTTTTGACCTAATTTTCAAAAGTGCTTCGTTTTGCATGAAAATTGCACCCTTGACTAAATCAACTGCTCTGAATCCATTTTCGAGATTGAAATCAAAATCTGACATCTCTAGATAGCTCAAAATCATGTTTTAAATTCTAGGACCCCTTTGGGATCAAACGCTTGTGCAGTCAGCCTTCTGGCATCATCTTCCTGCCAGACTTTTATCTCTGCATCATGTTCTCAAGACCTTTGCTCTTTTCATCAAAGTCAACTCTAGTCAACCATGGTCAAACTTGGTCAACAAGACCTCTGGATTACTCCAATTTTGTTCTGCAGCTTCTCGAATCTAGTCTAATTGCTTTTACTTTGCAACCTTTTGTTGTCAATCATCCTTCTGATATGTCATCTTTTGATTTCTCTCCTGAGGGGGCAGGATGATTGCATCATTTTGAATCTTGTCGAATCAATTCTTGAATCAGTCTAATCTAACTCATTAGTTCTCATTGCTAGGGTCATCTTCATGCCTCACATCTGGTTATTTGGTCATCTATCTTTTAGGTATCTGAGCAATCTAACTCGGATCCTTAGGAATCAAGCTTCATTCTAGAGATGGCTCTCGAAATCTCTTTTAGACCGTTATTTGGGCAATCTAACCCGGGTCTCGGAGGGCTAAGCTTCATATTGCGGCAATCTAACCCTAATTCTAGAGACAGTCCTAGGTTTGCATCTGAATCTCATTCTGGGCATTGGGGCAATCTAACCCTGATTCCAGTTCTCTCAAGACCGTTGTCTTCACAATCTAACTTAGACTTTAGAAAATCATGCTTTGATCTGTTCGGTGTCTTGGCAACCTAAGCTAGACTTTCAAAATTCTTTTCATCTATCACTTTAGACTATTCTTTGAATCAACGCGTTGTTCTCACATCAATTCAAAGAGGGGCAAATGTAATACCCCAAAATTGGCACCTAATAAATTCAATCAATTTTGGTACATTTTCATCAATTTTACATCTTCAAAGTCCTAGTTTACTAGGCAATTTTCTCTCTCCTACTTGACTTAATTTGACTTGATGTCAATTGAAAAAAACCCTAAATTGCATTAATTAAATATTAAAATTAATTCCTAAAGTCTTCAACTTTTATTGGCTAAATTACCCCTATGATAAATTAATTTAATCCTAAAGTCCTAAGTGCTTGGAATTAAATTAAACCCACCCCATTTGGCTAATATACATGAAAAGGAATTAATAGTTACTTGTTATTTGAATGGACACTCATTTTTTAATTAATAATTCATAATATTTGAAAGGTCACCCTGTGTGGCATTTTCCATTCTTTTAATTAAGTAATTTATGCCTTTTTGTCTCAAATGGGAATGAAGAGTCAGGAGTTTTAAATCAAGAACCCCTTCATTCTCTTCCCGGGCTTGTCTATTTAATGAACCTCTTTTCTCCATTCAAGAGATCAATTTTGAGAGTAATTGAACTATAGTATTTTTGTGTCTCAATTAATTCAAAGATTTATTGCATATTAGTGTAATTTCCTCATTTTAGTTAATATTGCATCTCATATTAGAATTAGTTTGCTGAATTGTTCTTAGCTTAATATCATCTTTATTTCAATTTCTTTAGATTAAATTGCACTTCATATCTCTTTCCAAGCTATCTAGATTAATATCATATTTCTTTCAAAGCATCTTAGATTAAATTGCACTCATTCTAGTTTAATTTTAGTTTTTGCTTATCATTACAGCTTTTGGAAATCTTCCATTGTAGAACTAGTCTTATGGTTGTTGGCTCTCATTCTGAGAGTAATTAAACACCCTGTCTACATAGGAGGTAATAGGTCACTTCACCATGGATTTCAGATTGAATAATTCATACTCTCTCTCATAATTTGATCATGTGAGTAATGACCATGTTGCGTGTGTAGTTGGATTAGAGGTCCACATTCGACTATATACACCCCCACTTATAAATGTGTCATAAAAAAGTGTGGAAGGGGGTTCTGATTGTTGTTTAGTGATCAAAGACCTACCATATGATCTAGGAGATAAAGGTAACTCTGTGATGCAAAGGGCTTGACCTAGAGTGTACTCTTCCATACTCTGTTCTTTTATGTCTATCTTGATCCCATTAGATTTAGAAGTTGATGCTATACCACTAGGATCAATGGGTGTAGTTGCAAAAGGTCTAGTATGATTATAAGGTACCAAAGAATCAAACGTCTTCACAGTGCTACAATATTGGAAAGGATTAGGATCTCCTTTGATAGTGATCTCTTGACCATTGTGAGGGAATTTCAAACACTGATGATAAGTTGTTGGCACAGCTTACATGGAATGAATCCATGGTCTTCCCAAGAGAATGTTATAAGCGAGATCCATGTCAAGAACTTGGCAAGGTACATCTTTGAATATAGGACCTACTCTGAATAGAAGAACAACAGATCCCTTGGATGACCTCTCTTCTTCATCATAAGCTTTGATTGTGATTTTCTTATTTGGATCTACAACATTTTCAGAAAATCTCAATGCAAGGACTAATTTCAAAGTGCATATATTCAAGCTAGCTCCTCCATCTATTAGTACTCTCTTGATTTTGTGACTCTGTACAAGGACTTTGATATGTAGGGGAGCATTATGAGGTTAGGTAATAGCTAAATCATCATTTTTAGTGAAGGATAGATAATGTGGGGTTGTTAAATGTCCCACCATAGCTTGAAATTGATCATGATCTAGATTTGTGGGGACTTGGGTTTCTAAAAGAGCTTTCTCAAGGATATCTTTATGAGATGGGGATAGATGCAAAAGCTCTAAGATGGATATTTGGGTAGGTGTTTTCTTGATTTGTTCCAAAAGATTGTACTGGTTGGAAATATTTGGTGTAGACTTTGGGACATAAACAAACTTGTTTTGAGAGGTGCTTGGTTTAGATGGGACTCCTTGGAGAGTAACCTTGGATTGAGCATGAGTAGTAACATGGACTGGTTGACTCTCTAATTTTTCCTTTATGGTAATGACATTGGCATAGTACTTAGAAGGATGACATTAAGAAATGTACAACATATCTATAGGGTGTAGTATTATAATTGGCTTGGTTGTCACCTTTAGTGTTGGAAGAACCTCCTTTCTCATTCTCAGGAAGTGGATCTTTGAAAGCCATATGTGATTTATTCAAGGTATGTCGGTCAACACTAATTTCACCACTTTCAATTAAGTCTTGAATTGCATTTTTGAGCCTTTGGCAATCATTGGTTTTATGTCCTTTTCCTCTATGAAATTCACAATAATCATTCCCATTCCACCAAGAAGGTTTCACTCTAGGTTCAAAATCTTTAGTTTCAGGAAGCGTAATGAGTTTCTTTGTGTTTAACTTCCGTAATGCTGATTCTAGAGATTCCCCTAAATGAGTAAAATTTCTTTGAGGTGACATAAAAGGCAATCTTGGTTTGGATGAATCTTTGTTGGTGTTTTGATTTGCTGATTGATTTCTATAAGTAGCTTGAGTAGCATTGGCCTTGTGAGATTTAAAAGGGGTTGTGTTGGTTTAACATTGCGATTATCAACAATCCCATCATTGACAATGTTTTTGTTTTTATTCCAAAATTTGGATTTATCATTGTTATTGTGTTTGGAATATGAACTTGAAGATCTAGCATTGTCCTTGGAATAAAGTTTTATCTCACCTTTTCTGACCATGGCTTCCTCAATCTTGATACCATTTTCTATGAGCTTATTGAAGTTTGTTGGACATTGCAATTGTAACCTATACCTCATTTCTGGTGTAAGGTTATGCACAAAGATATCCATCTTTTCTTGTTCAGGAATCACTCATGGATACTTGGCAAACAATTGACACCATCTTTGCAAAAAAGCAAGGAAGGGTTCTCCATTATTTTGATGTGCATTGCAAAGATCAAGCATAGTGACCTCATGTTTGATGTTATATGAATAATGAGCCACAAATTTGTCAATAAGCTCATTGAAATATTTGATGCCTGCGGGTAGTTTGGAGAACCATTCCATGGCTTGTCTGTCCTAAAATTCTTGGAAATAGTCGCATAAGATAAGTTTCATTGTGAGTGACTTCAATACAAGCAGTACAAAACTCATGGATGTGGTCTTATGGATCTGAATTCCCTTTGTATTTGTCAAATTTTGGTACCTCAAAATGAGGAGGGAATGGAATCATTGCTAAATTCTTATCAAAAGGATAAGGACATATATCATCCAAGGAATACTTCTTAGTTGATGATCTAGTTTGGATGTCACGAATTTGTTGTTGAAGCATCTAGATTTGTTGTAGAACGGGATCCAAAGATAACGTGTTTCCTTGAGTGTTTTGGGAAACATTATGTTTTTGAGTATTTTGAGAAGCATTGGATTGCTGATTGTTTTGAAAAGCATTATTTTGTTGATTTTTTTGAGAAGCATTGTTCTATTGATCATTTTGAGAAGCATGGGATTGTTGGTTGGTTTCTTTTTCTCCCTGAGTATGTGTATCTTGAGAACTACCAGGAATTTCTTGATTGGTTATGATAGGTGGTTCTCTAAGATGGGAAATATCAAAATCACTTGGTAGTTTGGCTCCTTGTTGAGCAAGCATGCGGAAATACATCTCTCTATCCAGGTCTAGGACTCTTTCCATGACATTATAAAACTGAGGATCTTGTGTAGCATCTCTAAGCTCTTGATTTGTGAGTTCCTCATCTGATGTAAAAAGTGAAGTTTTCTTAGGAATTCCAGACCAAGGATTTTCCTCATTGTTTTTGTTTCCTTCCATCTTGTCTAGGGATTTTGGATCAATGGTTTGTTTAAGTTTTTGAGATTGAGTTTGAACCATAAAAATGTGAAAGTTGATTGTGGGATGAAAGATTTTTTATGAAAAGATATGGAAAAAGATTTGAAAAAATGTTGAAAATTGATGAGACAACTTGATAAAATCTAAGTCAATAGGAGGTATAGATCTCACTATGATATGACAAAGAAAAATCAAGAGATAGTAACCTAAGTAAGTTTGATTGAGGATGATAGATCCTAATAGGATAAACTTACAAAGATCAAAATCTGATAGATAAGATGATGTTTCAACACTTAATTTGGAATTTTAAAGATTGGAAGAAAATGATTTGATGACTCTTGATGAAGGAATGATGATGAAAATTGATGAAAATGGTCAAACTAAAGATCAGAGATCTGTGTAAATCGTATGTTTTTCTAGAATCTTACTAAAGATGAAAATGGGTATCTAAAAAGGTAATTTTGAAATTTCAAAAGTCTGTGGGAATGATCTCTATTGTATATGCACAACAAAAAATGTGCAGGACAGTTTATATTATGTGCAACAGGATGTAATAAATGCACATAAGTGTCTAACAGATGCGAACTAGAAAAATCAAAAGCACAGATAGTATGAACATATGCACAATAGGATTTATCAAATGTGCAACAGGATGTGATAGATGCATAGGGTTTCTAATGGTTTTGTTTTTGGCAAAAATAAAATGCATAGACACACACACGCAAGATAGAAATGATTTTGATCTAATTTAATCTAGTATGAATGTACAAACACACTTACAATCCTAAGGTTGGAAAGGACAATATTTGTTGAATCCCCACTAGGATAATAAAATCCAGCCATGCAAATCCACAATAGACAGCCTAGGAACTTGGAGGCACGGGCTCCTCCTTATAGTGCACTCATTTCTTAGGCATGAATTCAATGGGTCATTAGTTCCCAAAGAACTGCTATCTCTACTATGAACTATGAGTAATGTGGGGTGTCTTCACGGGCTTGGGTGACCCCTTGAGCCAGCAAATAGAAGGATTTTGGCCACTATACAAAAGATTTTAGTAAGGACATCCATTCAGGTGGTTGTGATAAGTTATTTTCCCAATAAAGGGGGCTCTCCCAATCCTTTCAAAGCAAGGATTTCACCTCTACTATGTAGGACTTTAACGCACCACTGGGGTACTAGAGGAGATTTTGGTCACCACAACAAATTCACACCTATCTAATGTGAGACTAATCACACTAGAATTTTTTATATACCAGTTTGGAAGGGCTTGGCTTTATCCTGTTACCAGTTGGGTCATTCCTTGGGGTGAGTAACTCTTTTCCCACCTAATACCACCCTCTAAAAATTATAACAATTTCTCTTACACCCAAGGTCCATGAATGGTGAGGGGAGAGGATACATTGTTATAATTTTGGGATTACAGATAGCTATTAAGAAAAACATGATAGCCACTTTGTTATACTAAAGAAGACACACAAAATTCAAAAACATGTCATATTTTAAAGCCCAAACAAGATCGTGGTTTATTTTGCAAACCCCTTAGAAATCTGCAAAGAAATTGTTAGAAATTTTGGCAATGGGGTCTTCAAAATAACATCCTACAAAATAGCCTAAAAGACTACTAGAACGAACATAAACTTGTTAAAAGATTAGCTAAAATCAAAACAACTAGAAAACTGAACTAAACTACTGCAAATAACAAATGCATAGAAACAGTGATCAAATGTGCAACAAGCTAGAACATATGCACCGAAATGATGGATGTGCAACATGAATCAATAGATGTGCAGTGAGATGGTGTAAATGTGTAGGAAAAACAAATGCGCATGAGGAAGTAATGAAAGCGTAGAACAGTGAGGTAAATGCGCAGGTTGTAATAAAAAAGCTAAAAAGATAGAAAAGAAAGTGGCGACTGTGATAGCAGAAATGTATGCGCAACATAAAATGATGTATGCACAACAATTGGGTATGAATGTGCAGAAGTGACCTATAGAAAAATCTGCACACAGAAAACTAAAAATAGAATGTTAAACACGTGGGTTTCCCTATGGTGGGCGCAAAAAAATATATGCAAATTAGATGTCTAACTACTCTAAATGATAAATTAACTATTCCAAGATTAATAAATCAAACTAATTAGAAAAGAACAATGAAGAATACACTAAAAATGAAGCTAAAACAAGGTTTTACCTTCACCTACCATGTAGCTTGTCTCCATTGTCCTCCTAGCTCTGATTTCTTGAGGATGTTGAGCTCTCAGATTTCCAAATGAAGCCTTTTCTCAAGACGCTACCAAAGTGTGGAGATTGATGATGAATGTATGCAAAACTAGGCTATAAATCAATTATGAAATTAAATGGATAGTGTGGAATGCTCACAAAATGATATGAATATGCTTGATTTTTCTTGATAATGGATGCTTGGATGTGTAGAATGTTTGATTGCCTATTTCTTGATTGCTTGAAAATCAGTATTCACTATTAACTCACTAAGGGAAAATGAAGCTCCTTTTATAGAGTTTTGGAGGATCCAAGCCTAGGTGGCACAATCCTACGGTGGAGAATGAAAGGTGGAAGATCCTAGGGCTAGGATTGACTTGGTTGAAGGAGTTGAGAGAAATGGGGATATTATTGGAATGTGAGAGGAAGAATAGGGATGATGTTCCTCTCACATTGACATGGAAGAGAAGAAGGTGGAAGGGAAAGACACATGTCAATTTTCTCACAAAGACCAAAGAGAGGAAGAGGGAGAGACATTTTCCTCAATAGGACTCTTGGTACAAGTGTCCCATGAGTCACCTTTGACCCTTAGAGGTGGCTTGAGAAGCCCCTTAGGAATAGGGAATGTCTCTTGACTTGGTTTGAGAGAAGACAAGTTGTCATGAGACCAAGTCCTATGAGGCCACATAGCCCTTAAGAATAGGACATGTGTGGGTGAGGATAATTATCAATAAATAATTAATAATAATTATTTATTTTAGCCAAAGTGATGTGTCAAGTGACTAGGTTTATGAGGTGGACTAGGGGACTTAGTCATATTTAGGTGATTGTGTATATAATTAAAATCACTTTAATAAGACTAATTAGAAGACTTAGGATAGAGGAATAAACTATAGTGAATTTACTAAATAAATTGGATAATCTATTTAATAAATAGAGGAAATGAATATTAATTAAATAATAAATATTTAATTAATTCATCAAGTCAATATCAATTAAATAATAAATATTTAATTAATTAATGAAGCCATTTTTAAGTGTATACATAAACCATGGAATGATCTTACCTCACTAACATTCTCAGGTGTAGGCCAACCATGTATAGCTTCAACCTTCTCAGGATCCATCTTCAAACCATTAGTTGAAATCACAAATCCCAAATATACAATCTCCTCTTTCATGAATGAACACTTTTTCAAATTAATCAACAACTTTTACTCTTTCAATGTCCACAATACGTGTCTAATGTGCAAGAAATGATCTTCTCTGATTTTAATGAATATCATAATGTCATCCAATTACACAATTACAAATTTACCAAAGAATTTCTTCAAAACCTCATTCATTAACCTCATAAAAGTATTTAGTGCATTAGTTAAACCAAAAGCCATAACCAACCACTCATACAAACCTTCTTGTGTTTTAAAAGAAGTCTTCCATTCATCACCTTCTTTGATTCTAATTTGATGATATCTACTCTTCAAATAAATCTTAGTAAACTACTTTTCTCCACTCAAATAACCCATTATATCATCCATCCTCGGTATAGGAAACTGATACTTAATTGTTATCTTGTTAATTGCTCTTGAATCAATACACATTCACCATTCTCAATTCTTCTTAGGTGCTAGTACAGATGGTACTACACACAGAATCAAACTTTCTCTGATCAATCCTTTCTGCAACAACTCATTAACTTTTTGGTTAAGTTCCTCATTCTCGATTGGTGTCAATCAGTGTGGTGCTTTATCCAGTAAACTAGCTACATGAATCATATCCATACAATGACTAATACTTCTCATCAGCAAAAAACCATTAGGTACATTATCTGAAATGATTTCTTTATACTCAGTGAGTAAATTGTCAACCTCTCCCAACATTTTATCTTTAGTTTTTCCACTCGGTTTTTTAGGAATCAAAGCATAACAAACATCATTCTTCTTCATATCTTTAATAAACTATCTACCTTCCATCAATCAAACTTTCACAGATGTACATATTTCACCAATAGATTCTTCAAACAAAGGTAATAAGCTTTGTATTTTTCCATCAACCCAAATAGTATATTTATTCAATCTCTCATCATGTACAACATGTCTATAATATTGCCAAGCTATACCCAACAAAATATAACAACAATCCATAGGCATAATATCACATAACATATTATCATAGTACTTTCCAATCTTCATGTTCACAAAACATTGTTCACTTACCATGAGTGTATGCTCATCTTTGATCCATGAAATTTGATAGGGCTTAAGATGTTTCAACCTTTGCAACTACAACTTTGTAACCATTTCCTCTGATGCTAGATCCTCTGAGCTTCCACTATCAATGATTACTTTCCAAAATTTGTTTGCAACTCTACATCTGGTCTTAAATAAACCCATTCTTACCAGATATTCATTAGTCCTTTCACTCCATAATGCTCTTCTGACCATCAAGTTTCCTTCCTTCTTAGGCTCATTCGGTGAACCTTCCTACACCAAAGCATTTCTAATGCTAGTGACCTTCTTACTTGTATGCGTACACTCAAATGACCTATGTCCTTCTTCTCCACAATTGTAACAAGTTCCTTGGAATCCTCCTCTACCATAGCCACCTTGAGAGTAGTCACCTCTTCCTCATAAGGAAATTTCACCTTTACACTCGGTATTGCCTTTGTCCTGATCAGATCAATTTTTTTCACCATAGGATCTACCTCTTCCTCTTTGTCTTTTCTGATTCCTTTTATTCAATTTCTCCTCATCTTTTAGGGAAAAATGATAAGCCTCTTCAATACTCTCCATTTTCACCAAACCAATTTCTTCTTGGATAGAAGTCCTTAACCCATTCAAATATCTTGCAATTATTTCCACTTCATCTTCACTCTATCCAAATCTAATATCCAATCTATAAAATTCCTTGATGGCATGTTTTGGGTAGGGAAACTAGGTGCCCTAGGGGAGTGGTTCACCATAGGTTGTAGGGCCCAAAGTGGCTGCTAGGAGATCCTATGGGTGGGTTATTAATCAAGTGAGAACCATAAAATAAACTTGGCCTAGGGGTTTCTAAAAGATAAAAAAAGATAAATGATTTTATGGTTTTCATAGACCTGTTCGAGTACTGGCACCATGAGTAACTGCTAGGGTGGATCCTTAACATAAAAAGGGGACTGCGTTTACATGGTTTCCAGGGTGGATTCCAATAGACATGCTATGTGATGACACTCACCTAGATCTAGAACCCTTACATTTGTGTTGTAGCATGGTGATATTTTGTATGTTTTTACCTTTATTATTTTTCTATTTGGGTGAATGGTTTTATTAGCCTTAGATTGCGTTAGACCTTGTGAGTACCTTGGTTCTATCTCCTAGCACAGGGGGTGGAACTTCACAATTCCACATGGTTGTATGAAAAATATTTTTCGAGGTGTTGTTTGTATTTTGGCTTGGATTCAAGATTCAGATGATGATGAAGATTCTAATTTTGTATCATACAATTCTATCTATTGTAATTCAAAATGTATTTATTTATTGTAAGCCTTTTGGCATTTTGATGTAATTATAATGGAAACTGAAGAAAAGAAGCTATGTAATTGGGAAGGGTAGTTTTAGGAATTTCAAAAGGGAATGTTTATTGGTAAATTGGAAAATTGAAATAAAGGAATATAGTTATGTACGTTCTATCCTATCTCTCTTATGAATCTTGAAATGTAATTTTAAAAGTAAAGATTTCAAAATTACAAGTTTATCTATGTTTTGTGAAGAACAAATGAATTTTGTGTAGGACATGGTTATTAAGAAAGAAAATAAAAGATGAAGGGATAAATGTACTTAGGCTTTTAAAGGAAGTAATATGTTATTCATTCCTAACTCTTTTCTAAAAGATAAATGTTATGTAAAGTAGGGAAGGAAATGAATTCATAAGTTGATTAATTGAATCAGTGGTTTTAATATTAGTAAAAAACATTAAGGGAATCTTTAAGGACATGTTCATATGTAGGATTATCAAATTAGTACTTAGTAATGATATTGAAAAAAAAATAGTTGCTTTTCTTTATACTTTAGACCTTTTCCTTATGGGCTCCCCGGCGGGGACGTTTTCATTTGGTATCAGAGCCCCGGTTTCTACACTAGGAGCTTGAGGGTCTATTTGCATTTAACCTAGTCACTCATTCACATTGCATAAAGGTCAACTCAATACCCATACTTATGTTATATCACTCTTCCAGGATTCCTCCCATCACTCACAGAATAGGTAAGGAAAGAGTTCAAGAATCCTCCTCTAGATCTCAACAAGAAAGTTCCCATAGGAAATACGAGGAAGAAAAAAATCAGGGTAACCATAGGAATGAGAGTTAGAGTAATGACTCTAAGGGGGCTCAAATGAGACAAATCATGCAAAAAAAATTTCAAAGGCTAGAAACCATCGAAAACAAAGTGAATCATGAGGAAGAAAACCATTAGCACCATAATGATAGGGAAAGAGATAGAAGCCCTAGGAGAAGGATAGTTATACCAAAAATTAAAACCAAGGATACCTCTCACATGAAGGGTTTACTCAAAGTAAAGATACCTCTCTTCTATGGTAATGAAGGGGGATCCTTAGTAGAAACTTGGTTGTTTGACCTCAAAAGATTTTTTTCCATGCATCCCTTTAGTAGTAATTTGAAATCTAGATGTGCCATCATGAACTTAAGGAAATTTTCTTCCACTTGGTGGCATATGGAAGAGGTAAAGCTCTAGGTTAGCATTAACACTATTTCCTGGGAATTACTCTTAAAAAATTTTAAGGATCGGTTTATGTCCAACCAATGGAGACAAAGTAGGGTAGAAGAGTTTTTCCATCTTAAGAAAGCAAACATGACTGCAGAAGAATATGAGAAAAATTTCTATGAGCTAAATCCCTTCTCAGGTTACAAATATGATGGCCCTATTCTTGTTCAAAATTTCATTAGAGGTTTAAATGACCACTTATTAGGGGATGTGGCAGTCCTTGAATCCAGAAGTCTCAAGGATTAAATTACCAAAGAAAGTTGAGAGGAAAGTTAAGTCAGGATGGGGTGGTTATTATAGTGGCCAAGCATTTAACACTAGAACATGGTCTAAAGGGAACTATGATCAATGGAATTCTAGCTCCAAGAATCGATAATCATCTTTTAAAGGGGGACAAAACTTCCATAAAAAGAAATGTCAGAACAACAACCAAGACAATGGTAAGTTTTATCCCCCACAGAACCGCAATAATAATGATACCCAAAAAAGGTTCACTTGTCAACCATCCTAGAATTCTTAGAGTTTCAATAAAGGAGGCTATCTATAGTCTAGCACACCTCCTACAAAGAACTTTGTAAGGAACATTGGGTGTTTTCCCTGTGAACAACATGGACCAACTATAGGATATGCTGGCTGGTCCCATAGGGTTTTTTCCGCAGTTGAACAAAGACAAGATGACCACCAAAGCAGAGTCATTGAGACTACATGTTCGCTGAAGAGTAAATCTATTTCTATCTTATTTGATTCAAGAGAAAATGATTACTTTATATCTCCATCATTAGTAGAGAAATGTGGGCTAGTGGTTGAAGGGAAGAGAGTTAAGTGGTAGGTAGAACTAGCCTCTGGAGTGAAGATGACCACAAACTTGTGTGTTTGAAATTATGTCTTGGGATTAGGACCCTTCTCTACCAAGTTAGACCTTCGAGTGATTCCCCTTGGTTATTATGAAGTTGTCTTAGGGATGGACTGGTTAGAAGCTCATGAGGTCATATTAGAATGTAGAAAGAAGACCATTCATTGAATTGATGATTTGGGTGAGCATAAAACTATAGTTGGGTTTCAATGTCCTATATCACTTTGGATGATATCAGTAATTTAACTTGAGAAATGCATGTGAAAGAGATGTTAACTCCTTGTAGTCTCAGTAAATGATCTTTTTGAAAGAGAAGGTAAAGAAATAATGCTTGATCACCCACTGCTTCAAGATTTTTCTGATGTTTATCCATTAGAAATTCTAGGGATTCCTCTCAAAAGAGATATAGATTTCTGCATATATTTAGTGCCAGGTGCAAAACCCATCTCCAAGGTCCATTATCGCATTCAAAAACCCAAGAATTAAGTGAGTTAAAGGTGTAGTTAGAAGAAATTTTGGAAAATGGATTTATTAGACCAAGTGTGTCACCTTGGGGAGCTCTAGCTATTTTTGTAACAAAAAAGGATGGCTCTCTCAGGTTATGTATCGACTATCATCAACTCAATAAAGTAACCATTAAGAATCACTACCCTCTGTCATGTATTGATGATTTGTTTGATCAAATGAAAGGGGAAAAATTATTTTCTAAGATTGATCTTAAGTGAGTATATCATTAGTTAAGGATCCATGAAGCAGACATTCATTGAATATCCTTCCATACTCGATATGGTCATTATGAATTTACCATAGTACCTTTTGGTCTCATGAATGCACCTTCAATATTCATGAGCTTTATGAATGGGGTATTTAGGACTTTCTTGGACAATTTTTTGATAATATTTTTGGATGATATATTGGTATACTTTAAAAAAATGGAAGAGCATGAATAACACCTTCGAAAAGTGTTACAATGCCTTTGAGAAAATCAACTATTTTACAACCTAGATAAGTGTGAAGTTTTCCAAACAAAATTTAAGTATCTTGGTCATGTTATCTCAGGGGAAGGCATAGAAGCTGACCCCAAAAAGATACAAGTCATAGTAGAAAGGCCAACAACCACCAATGTCTCATAAGTTCATAGTTTCATGGGTTTAGCTAGTTACTATAGGCAATTTGTCACGAGATTCTCTAGATTAGCTCAGCCCATCACTTCCTTACAAAGAAAAGGAAATAAGTTCATTTGGACAACAAATGTGGAGAACCTTTTCAAAGCTTAAAAGAAAATTTAACCAGCACCCCAATTTTGGTTGTACTTGACCCCACATAAATTTTTTTAGTTTGCATGAATGCCTCCTTGGAAGGAATAGGAGCAGTACTAATGCAAGAATGAAGGGTTATTTCTTATGAGTCTAGGAAACTTAAAACTACCCTATGCATGATTTGGAGGTTGCAGTAGTAGTTCATGCCTTGAATCAATGGAGGCACTTCTTCTTAGGGAGTTAGTTTTAATTACACACTAATTGATGGAGGTACTTCTTGTTAGGGAGTTAGTTTGAATTACACACTAACCACAAAAGCCTTTAGTACATTTTTACACAACTAAATCTTAATGCCTGACAGTGCAAGTGGATGGAATTTTTATGTGAGTATGATTTTGAGGTCAGGTATATTCAAGGAAAATAAAATATGGTAGTAGATGCTTTAAGTAGAAGGAGACATGAACTATCGACACTCTCTCTTACTACCAATTTGAGAAGTCATATTTTGCAAACACTCCCTTTGGATGCTTGGTATCAAGAAGTTAAAGAATAAATAGAATACAGAAGGGCCTTAGAAGGAAGATTCTCAGTTTATTCTTTAGAATTAGATGGACTATTAAGAAAACAAGGCTGAATTTATGTACAACTTTCAGGTGACCTTTGGAAGGTCATCATGATAGAAGCTCATCGTGCTGCTTATTCAAGCCATCCAGGGGTTAAGAAAATGCACATAGACCTACAACATATATACTTTTGGTCATGTGTGAGGAGATATATAGAAGATTTTGTGGCTAGGTGCTTGGAATGTCAGAGGGTCACTGATGAGCATCATCACTGAGTGTGCCTCCTTCAACCACACTTAATTCCTGAATGGAAATGGGATACAATATCTATGGATTTTATTATGGGACTACCATCCACTCATCAGAGACATGATGTGATCATAGTCATAGTTGATAAGTTGACCAAGGTAGCCCATTTTTCTCCTATGCAGTCATCCTACACTGCCTCCTCTGTAGATAGAGTCTTCATGAAGGATATTGTTAGGTTACATGGTGTCCCTAGAAAGGTTATCACATAAAGAGATCTTGTATTCACTTTAGATTTCTAGACCTCATTGCAACACACATTAGGGACATAGCTAAACTTTAGTTTAACATATCATCCAGAGACTAATGGTTAGACTGAGCGGGTAAATCAAATACTTGAGGATATTATTAGAATGTATGTTATGGATAGACAGACCCATTGGGAAGACTACTTGTACCTAGTGAAGTTTGGGTACAATAATGATTATCATAGTTCTATTGGTATGTCACCTTTCCAAGTCCTATATGGTCATCCTTGCCATGGACCTTTGAGTTGAGATCTCTTAGAGGACAAAGTACTCCTTGGACCAAAAATGTTGCAGGATATGGAACAATAGGTACATAGAATTAGAAAGAACCTTGTGATAGATCAAGATATATAGAAAAATTATGTAAATGATCACAGAGTTGACAGACAATTTGTTGTCGAATATAAATTATTCCCAAGAGTTCACCAACGTGAGAGCCCTATCCGTTATGGAAGAGATTCTAAGTTGGCACCTAGATTTGTGGGTCCATTTGATATCCTAGAGAGGATAGGACCAGTTTCTTACCAACTCACCCTACTGTCTAGCCTCACATGTATCCATGATATATTTCATGTATCTATTCTTAGATAGTATATTCCAGATTTGACTCACGTATTGGATTGGAACACTTTACAGGTAGAGGATGACCAAATGGCTTTGGAGCTAGTACGTATTCTCCAACAACAAACTTTGATCCTCAGGGGTCATAGAATAGAGTAGGTAATGGTCCTATGGGACCTCAATGATGAGATCTCAACCACATGGGAGGATGCTAACAAAATTAGAGATACATATCCATATTTACTTGTAGGAGCTTTCAAGAGATAGCCTAATTCTAGGGGGAGAGGATGTAATGCCCACCCTAGTACCTTGATATTTTGGACTGAAAATATTATTACATTGAGTATTATGGATTCTATGTTTTGTTAATTTTGATTAGATGATGATACATTATAAGTATATGTTTGGATAATAAAACAATTTTATGAAAGTTAGTAAATGATTTAAAGTATTAAAGCATGAAATTTTGTTTATATACATAATTTATTGTTCATGAGGATGACTCATTTCTTGTTTTACATTATGGAGTTATGATTATTTTGGATCTAACCATACCAACCCAATTATGCATTGATATCAATACTACTTTATGGGCTTGTAGGATGAGGGGAGGCAATCATAGTCACTTCTATGAGAGATCCACATGATGTCACATTCCCTCTCCTTGTTTTTCATTATTTATATATACATGTACGTTGGTGTATATGTTTCTTAGTTTGGTGATGCAGGATGCAGGTACCAGGAATCAACTTCACCTAGATACATAGCTCTGAGCATGCCTTCAAATCCTTGAACATTGTTGTGTGGAGATATTGGCAAGATACTTTCAAGGAACCCTTGTTGACTTAGGTTCCTATTTAGGAATTCACCTTAATTAGGGGATTTGGGCAGTATCATTATTTTTTTGATTTTGAGATTTATGTTTTGTTATTAGATTATGTTCTTATTGCACCAATATGTATGTTGTGTATTATGCTTTTTAGTATTTTTTTCTCTTAGATGAATATAAATTTGGATGTATTAGATTATGTGGTTTAATTTATTATATATGTGTATATATATGGGTACACACATATATACCTACGTGTTTATAAATATATAGAGATATATGTATTTTAATTTAATACCTACCTAGACATAATGAATTAAATAATTAATCACTTCTTGAGTTAAGTGGAGCTTACCTGACATGATGCATTGTAAGTGACTGATCGTGACTCCACTTCATTCATTGCAAAAGGTGATTTTTGGAAAAGTGGAAATGTTGATGGATAAATGATGGATGAGGTGGAAGAAGAGGAATGGTACATATAGCATATGAAATGATGGTATGGAATGGGGATCCACAATTAGGATGACCCCTTTATCATGATCTTTTATGCACTTTTCATGTATTTCTTAGGGAATCAAGCTGAGACTTAATTCATTCAACTGTAGGATCTATGAACTCCTACTCAACTTGAAACTTCTTCAGTATCTCTTCCTTATCAATTGTCTTTAGGAAAGGCTTCATTCAATTTCCATTGACCAATAATTTGAATATGACATCATCAATTATACTCAACTAAACTGCACCATTATCAAATACTTCTAAAATTTCCAATGGCCCCAACCATCTGGTTTGTAGCTTCCCTTGGTTATCCTTGTATCTTGAATCATATAGCAGAGCCTAATCTCCTAATTTGAATTTATTTTCCTTTATGTACTTATCATGCCATTTGATTCTTTGATTTTGTATCATTTCTATATGTTTCAAGGCACTCTTCCTTAGCTCATCCAAGGCTTTGAGCTACATGATTATATCTCTCTATGCAATTGTTAAATCAATATCTAATTCTAAAGTTGTCCTAAGAGTTTTGTGTTCAAATTCTATAGGCATGATAGATTTATTCCCATACACCATTTAAAAAGGTTTAAAACCTATTTTAGTCTTCCAAGTAGTTGTATAGGCCCATGTAGCTTTAGGTAACCTCATAGCCCAATCCTTTCTATGCAGGTCCACTATTTTTGTCAAAATGTTCTCAATATCTCTTATAGTGATCTTTGCTTGGCCATCATTTTGTATATGATAAGGAGTTTAATTCCTATGCCTTAAGTTATACTCATTTACTAAGGGTATGATGGTAGTAGAATTAAATTGTGCCCCTTGGTCTGTCATTATTTCTCTAGGACCCCAAATCTAGTAAAGATTTCTTCATAGAGGAACTATGCTACCTTCTTATCTCCAGCATGCTTTATAGGCCTAACTTCAGCCCACTTTGTTACATTATTAGTGCACACAATAATGTATGACTTACCATTTGAAGGTGAATCAATTGGTCCTACAAAGTCCAATCCCTACTTATAAAAGGGTGTAATAATAACTTGTGAAAACAAAGTCATTTCATCTAATCTTGTTGGCCTGACGCAAGAGATGGTCAGGATGAGGGACCAAAGGCACACCCAAATCACAGACCTCCTTGCAGAGTTAACACAAAGAAGCAATACACAAGCAGGGAGAGAGAGAATGCATAATTCTAATTATATTTCATCACATAATTTTATACATGTCGAACTGTAAGGCCTTCTTGGTTATGGCCAAATATAATTAGATTTCAATTACAATAGTCCTCACACATGAGATGATTCAAACTCTTAGATCCAATCTTCTATCTTATTTATTATTCCCTATATCTACAACATACTACTTTATTTATAAAAGAGGCTACTGAAACAAGTCAGCCTTTAGATCCACCATTCGAGAAGGGAATGACCATAGCTACGTCCAAACACTTCCCAATGATTGCTGTAATCATTAAATTCATGACCAAAATTAAATGCATGAGCCGGCCTCAACATAAATCCAAAATAAACCACTCGGTGAGCAAGATTATCGAGCAACAAGAAAATCAACTCAGTGTTCACCAACTGATCCAACTCAGTGAATAAAGGAACTAAGTAGCAATTGAGCCTCTTCGATGGAAACATGAATACATCACTGAGATCCCAAAAGCATCTACCAAGCATGGCTAACAACTCTAACTTATTTTTGGTGATACATGATTGCCAAGAATCTGAGATGCTCCTGCATAAGACACTTGGGGTTGTTTTGAGATGATTCTCTGAATCATGTAGTAGGTACAACCCGAGTTGAATCCAAATCAAATTTTTTAATCCAAAACCTATCTCAATTGGTATGTTCTTCCACTTTACCTGATATTCCATGTACTCTTTTCCTCTTTTTCTTCTGCCAACTCTTTGTTCCAAAATTTGCTCAACTTCTTTTGTCTGCTTCTTAGGATAATCATTCAATACTTTCATTTCTTCATTAGGTTCATGATACTCATACAAGTCTACAATGTTGAATATAGGTGATATATCCATGTCATCAGGTAACTCAATCTCATAAGAATTTCCATTGTCAAACTTTTTCAATATCTTGCAAGGACCAAATTTATTCATTTTCAATTTTGCATAGGTTCCACCAGGAAATCTTCCTTTCTTCAAATGAACCATTACCTCATCTCCAACTGCAAAATTTTTATGTCTTCTTGACCTATCTTCTATTCCTTGTATTTCTTATTACTATGTTTCAAATTATGCTTCACTTCCTCATGCCATGTCTTCATGAACTTAGAAAATTATTTTCCTTCAAAACTTCTCTTTTCTTCACTAGCAATGTCCCTCAAATCTGATATACCTCTCAGTTGTGAGCCGTTAACAATCTCAAAAGGTATTTTTTCAGTACTCCTATTCACTAAATTATTGTATGAAAATTATACTTATGCCAACATAGAATCCCAATTACTCGGTTTATCTCCAACAAAGTGATCGGGATTGAATTGGGAAAATACTAAAATCCAATTTTTCAGTATTTTCTATGTTTCAGTAAACTGCATTTTTTAAGGTCTTTAGAGAATTTCATGGCTTGGATGCCTCACAAAGGGCTCACCTTGGTGTGACCTCCCAAATTTGATTCAAGCTTTATTGAATGCCTTTCCAACGAAGTTAACAGTTCACAATTCGGAGCTAGGACTAGAAAGTTATGCCTTCTCCAAGTGGACCTATTTTTATGTATAGTTTTTTAGATAATTTTTAATAGTTTTAATAGTTTATTTGTAATAAACATTATTATGACTCTTCATGTGGCTAGAAGCTAGCCACCTAATGAGGAAGAGGAACCATTTGTCCAGATACATAAATAACTAGGTTGCACAATACTTAGGACATACCACAATAATGAGAGATGAATCATCACAAGGTTTAGCCATTATATGGAAAAGAATTGAGGAGATAAGCATAACTCAAACTATACATTAAGAAAATATAATGAGCTCACAAGACCCAGTATAGAAATATGGGATCTTCTACTAGATGTAATGCCCCTCCAGGGAACCTGAGAGGACAACATAATAAACTAGCATTAAGGCAAATATTATTTTAACATAGAATGAATCCAACATTGTGTTTTCAACCACGTGATCCAAGGATCATAAAAAAATACATTTCATTATATGAAAACATGAATGTTGAGCATTAAAAAAATGACAAATTCCTCATAGGTTCCCTAACGTGGCTACTAGAAATGCGTAATATACATGACTAAAACATTAAGACCATCATGAAACTATAATAAAGTTTACAATATGATTTAATTCATTCAATATTACAATTAGATAACACATGATCAAATCAAGGACAAACATCCTTATATATTTCTTCCTTTACATCATAAATAATCATAGATACATATTTTCATTTACATATACATTTTATATTTGTCTCTTCAAGAAGATTACAATACAAAATCAACACATCAAAATGATGATATAGTCATGATACATCAACATGAAGCTATGTAGTAAGATCTAATAAATCATAGAAATCATCTTACCACATGAAGAGAAAACTGTAGAGAAGAAGAAGCAAGATCATCCAAGGGATCTTGAACAAACTTTAGAAAAATAATCGATAGGTATAATATTTTCCACCCAACCACGTGAGATCCTAATGCCCACTCCCCCAAGCTAGGAGATCACACAAGACCGCACACAACACAAAATAAAAAAAGCAAGGAAAGAAAAAGGAAACATACAAACTAAGGTAAACATAGGAAAAGCACTAGGGTAAATAATAGGGATAACATAAGATAATCACAAGGGAACATCCTATATCAAAGGTGAATCTAAAAATACACATGAGAGAATCTCATCACACATACTAAAGGGTGTCATCTTATATCTCCCACTCTCTTGGGTCACCCTGATAGTCTCTCTAGACCCGATGCCCAGGTGGAGCTCATGTGGAACTAATTACCTTTACTATGGACAAGGTGTCGATCTACCAGCTCAACATCCCATGAATATTCAGGCCTTCTCCAACCCATCCTTTGTCTATACATATACTCAATAATATGGGTGAGGCAATCATCTTTTATTTAATGTGAATTCCAACCCAATTCATCTATTAATTTACCACTTCATTAAAAATCGACAATGGATTACCCTAGAATGACCACTTTGGCCTCGGCCCCCATTGCAAGCCACTCTCCAATCTATGCTCCTAGAAAACCCTCATATGCTCCAAACTGAAATTCAAAGAATAAACAAAGCCAATAATCTCAAATGAAACCTCATAAAATCCTCATAATTAGAAAATCCAAATAAGCATCTAGATTGGAGGATAAACTCAAAATCATCAATAGTATCCATAATGCCAACAAAAAAAGAGGACATCATATAAACACCATAGTGAGAATCACATAGGAACTCTCTAGGTTCCAAAACATAGCCATAATTCTAGATACAATATAGCACATGTATAATTCCTCTTTTGGATCTGTACTAAAAAATTGGATACATAAGATCTCCTTGATCCATCAAATGCATAATCAGGCTCTAAGAACACCAATAAACCATAATATGATAATTTCATGATCACCATATAACATAGAAGATCATGAGAACCATATTTATCAACAAGTAAAAAAAAATTGATTCCAACATTAAGATGCCAAGAACAAAACAAGGACCTTTATGCGACCTCAATTATGCAACTAGGTCCAAATCATAATATAACATAAATTTTACAAGAAACATCAAATAGATAAAGGAAATCCATTACCAAGAAAACATAGAAATTAAACCCAAGGCATTTGGCATACCTAAGGACCCAAATACTAAGCCCCAACATAGAAACACAAAGCAGTGGCTTACATAAATGATTGAACAAATTGGAGTTAACATAATTTTTCCATGACAATCATATCCATATCATAAATAAATTCACCCAAAATACACAACTAGAAAATGTAACCATACCAAGAATGTCATTAACATTGATCATTCCAAACCACGAGACAAAATCAAAACAAGACAATTTTTTAATTATACATAGAAATCTCGTACATAATGACTCAATGTATAAAGTATTAATTGTTAGAATTTTAAACATCTCATGATAATTATACTACCTTCTAATAAAATCACAAATATCTTATCACATTTCCACTATAATAATAAAATTTTCCACTTAGAATATACAATGGCCCACAAATTTTTAACCTAAGGTAAAAATCCTAACCCATATATTTACCTAAAAATTAAACACACAAATGAAACTAACAAATACACATTTTATATTTCCTTAATCAAATATTAGTACTATCTTATTTAATATACATATTAAAAAAATCCTCCTTAATAACTTACTTATAACTACTAACCCAAACTATACTATATTAACATTATCTTGACACAAACTGATTTAAACAAAAAACTAGCAATGATTTAGCCAACCTACTAAAACTATCATACTTATCATAACATCTAATTAAAAAAAAATCCACTATATTAAAAAACTAATTCTTCAATAACATTGACCTAACTTTACTAACATAGTTCATAATCTAATAAAGGCTAACCTTTAACTAATTTTTAAATGTTAAAGAATCTATGCTTTTATTCCCTATTACAAACTACTATTATGGAAAGAGTTGGAAAGAGTTTAAAAGAAGTATTCGGTTCATACTAACAATATTAGTTGAAATGTAAACTAATTTCTTCATAAAAAGCTTTAAAAATATAAACCAAATGTGAACAATGCAGCCCAAAAACATATAAACATTAATCAAACAAGAATAAACATTCACTATGCATTACGCGTAGTAGCCCCAAAACATTCAAATTTGTGGAGCATTTTTATTTAATGGAGCAGCTCAACATATTAATGTAACATAACGTATAATGCATAAGTATGAGACGGCTTGGTAACAATACTATTGTTGGCGACGGCTTCTAATAATGTTGTATACACCTAAAAATGGCTTCATTAATTAATTAAATATTTATTATTTAATTACTATTGACTTGATAAATTAATTAAATATTTATTATTTAATTAATAATTAGTCCTCTATTTATTAAATAAATTATTTAATTTATTTAGTGAATTCACTATAGTCTATTCTTCTATCCTAAGTCTTCTAATTAATCTTATTAAAGTGATTTAATTAAATACACAATCACCTAAATATGACTAAGTTTCCTAGTCCACCTCACCTATCTAGTCACCTAACACATCACTTTGGTTAAGATAAATAATTATTATTAATTATTTATTTACAATTATCCTCACCCACACATGTCCTATTCTCAAGAGCTATGTGGCCTCATAGGACTTAGTCTCATGACCACATGTCCTCTTAACAACCAAGTCAAGAGACATGCCTTGTTCCTAAGGGGCTTCTCAAGCCACCTCTAAGGGTCAAAGGTGACTCATAGGACTCTTGTGCAAAGAGTCCTCATGAGGAAAAGGTCTCTCCCTCTTTCTCTCTTTGGTCTTTGTGAGACACTTGACATGTGTCTTTCCCTTCGACCTTCTTCTCCTCCATGTTAATGTGAGAGGAACATCATCCCTATTCTTCCTCTCACATTCCAACTACATCCCCCTTTCTCTCAACTCCTTCAACCAAGTCAATCCTAGCCCTAGGATCTTCCACCTTTCATTCTCAACCATAGGATCACGCCACCTAGGCCTAGATCTTCCAAAACTCTATAAAAGGAGCCACATTTCCCATTCGAGAGCTAATAGGTATTTTGATAAAAGGCATTCAAGCATTCAAGCAATCAAGCAATCAAGCATCCAAGCATTCTAAGAGAAATCAATTCATACTATCACCATTTCATTTGCATTCCATCCATTAGTTTGCATAAGCTATTGTGCACTCATTTCATTCAATCTCCACGCTTTGGTAATCATCTTGGGAAAGGGCTTCATTTGGAAATCTGAGAGCTCAACATCTTCAAGAAATCAAGGCTAGGAGGACAATGGAGACAAGCTGCATTGTAGGTGAAGGTAATTAAATTAGTTTCATCATTTTATAGTTACTTTGCATTCTTCATTGTGTTTTCATTAGATAGATTTATTGGCTTTTAATAGTTAATTTATCATCTCTAGTAGTTAGATATCTAATTTGCATACATTTTTGGCGCTAGAAGGAGGGCCAACCTCCATTTTTAACATTCTATTTTCTTAGTTTTCCGTGTGCAGATGTTTCCAAATTTTTCCTGCACATTCATTCACAATTCTTGCGCATTCATCCATCTGTTCTGCGCATACATTTTCGATCACATCAGTCATTTTTTGTCTTTTCCATTTTCATTTTGATTAAAATCGGCACATCTGTTCCACTTTTCTACACATACATTCCACTTTTCTGCGCATACATTCCACCTTTCTGCGCATCAATCATTCTGTTCTGCACATCTGTTTAATAATTCTGCGCATTGATTCACTGTTATTGCGCATTTGTTATTGACAGTATTTAGGTTAAAATTTCTGATTTATTTGGATTTTAGCTAACCTTTAACAAGTTTCTGTTTGTTCTAGTAGCTTTTAGGCTATTTTGCAGGACATTTAGTAGAAGACCCTATTGCTAAAATTTCTAACACATTTCTTTGCAGGGATTCCTAAAGGGTTTTGCAAAGTAAACCATAACCTCGTTTGGGCTTTAAAATAAGACATACTTTTGCTTTGTGTGTATTCTTTAGTATAGCTCAAGTGTTTATTGTGTTTTTCTTAATAACATATCTGTAATTCCAAAATTATAACAACGTATCCTCTCCCCTCGCCATTTGTGGACCTTGGGTGTAAGAGAAACTATTATAATTTTTAGAGGGCAGTCTTTGGTGGGAAAAGAGGTACTCACCCCAAGGAATGACCCAACCGGTAACAGGCTAAAGCCAAGCCCTTCCAAATCGGTATATAAAAAATGCTAGTGTGATTAGTCTCACATTAGACAGGTGTGAATTCATTGTGGCAACCAAAATCTCCTCCAGTACCCTAGTGGTGCATTAAAGTCCTACTTAGTAGAGGTGAAAGCCTTGCTTTGAAAGGATTGGGAGAGCCCCCTTAATTGGGAAAATGACTTGATCACAACCACCTAAACAGATGTCCTTACTAAAAGCTTTTGTTTAGTGGCCAAAAACCTTCTATCTGCTGGCTCAAGGAATCACCCAAGCTCGTGAAGACACCCCACATTACTCACGGTTCATAGTAGAGATAGCAATTCTTTGGGAAGTAATGAGCCATTGAATTTGGAACTTGGTGTGCCTGAGAAGTGAGTGCACTGTAAGGAGGAGCCCGTGCCTCCAAGTTCCTAGGTTGTTCGCTGTGAATTTGCATGGCTAAATTTTATTATCCTAGTGGGTATTCAACAGATATCATCCTTGCCGACCATAAGATTGTAAGCGTGTTTTTGCATTCATATTAGCATAGTCAGATTAACATCATTTATGTCTTGTGTGCATGTGTTTATGCATTTTTCACTTTGCCAAAAAAAAAAAAAAAACCAGAAAACACCAGGAAAATCCAAAACATTTCAATTCAGATCAAAACTTCAAAACCTGCACATATATCACATATTTCTATGCATTTGATCCAATTTGCTGCGCATTTATCCAAATTTATTGCGCATCTATTTAGACTATTTGCGCTTTTGAGTATTACCAGTTCGCATCTATCACATCTTTTTGGGCATCTGTTTCATTTTGTTGCGCATTTATCAATCTGTCCTGCACATTTGTTGTTGCGCATTTACAACAGTGAGTATTTCCACAAACTTTGCAATTTTCAAAATCACTTTTTTAGATACCCATTTTCATCCTTAGTAAGATTCTAGAGAAACAATCAAGTTACACAGACCTTTGATCTTTAGTTTGACCATTTTCATCACTTTTCATCATTCCTTCATCAAGATTCATCAAATCATTTTTTTCCAAATCTTTGAAATTCTCAATTTTGTGTTGAAACATTATCTTATCCATCAAATTTTGATCTTTGTGAGTTTACCATATCAGGATATATCATCCTTAACCACCAAACTTACTTAGGTTATTATCTCTTGATTTCTCTTTCTCATATCATAATGAGATCTATACCTCCTATTGCCTTAGAGTTTATCAAGTTGTCTTATCACTTTTCAACACATTTCAATATATTTTATGTCAATCACTTTCCATATCTTCTGATCAAAAATCTTTCATCCCACAATCAATTCTTTCAATTTTATGGTTCAAAATCGATCTCAAAAACTCAAACAAGCCATTAATCCAGAATCTTTAGACAAGATGGAAGGAAATACCAACAATGAAGAGAACCCTTGGCCAAAAGAAGCTCCTAAGAAGCCTTCACTTTTTACATCCAATGATGAACCCACCGATGATGAACTTAGGGAAGCTTCACAAGATCCTCAATTTTATCATGTCATGGAAAGACTCTTAGGCTTGGATAAAGAAATGTATTTTCTCATGCTTGCTCAACAAGGAGCTAAGTTACCAAGTGATTTTGATGTTGCCCATCTTCGAGAACTAGCTCACACAAATAATCAAGAAATTCCTAAAGGTTCTCAAGATACTCATGGAGCAAAGGACACCAATCAGCAATCCAATGCTTCTCATAGTCATGAACAACACACTATTTTTTTTCCAAATGATCAGCAATACCATGCCTCCCAAAATCATGCTTCACAAAACAATGCTTCCCACAACAATGTTTCCCAAAACTCTCAAGGAAACACGTTATCTTTGGATCCTATTCTACAACAAATCTAGATGCTTCAGCAACAAATCCGTGACATCCAAACTGGATCATCAACAAAGAAGTATTCCTTAGATGATATATGTCCTTATCCTTTTGATAAGAACTTAGCAATGATTCCGTTCCCTCCTCATTTTGAGGTACCCAAATTTGACAAATACAAAGGGAATTCAGATCCACAAGACCACATTCGTGAGTTTTGTGCTGCTTGTATTGAAGTCACTCACAATGACACTTATCTTATGTGACTATTTCCATGAAGTTTAGGAGGACAAGCCATGGAATGGTTCTCCAAACTACCCCCAAGCATCAAATCTTTCAATGAGATTCTTGACAAATTTGTGACTCATTATTCGTATAACATCAAACATGAAGTCACTATGCTTGATCTTTGCAATGCACATCAAAAGAATGGAGAACCTTTCCTTACTTTTTTGCAAAGATGGTGTCAATTGTTTTCCAAATATCCATGAATGATTCCCGAACAAGAAAAAGATGAATATTTTTATGCATAACCTTACACCAGAAATGAGTTATAGGTTACAATTGCAATGTCCACCAAATTTCAATAAGATCATAGAAAATGGTATCAAGATTGAGGAAGCCATGGTCTGAAAAAGTGAGATCAAACTTTATTCTAAAGACAATGTTGGATCCTCAAATTCCAATTCCAACAACTACAACAATGACAAATTGAAATTCTGGAATAAAAACAAAAACATTGTCAATGATGGGATTGTTGATAATCATAATGTCAAACCAACAGAACCCCTTCTTAATCTCACTAGTTAGACCAATGCTACTCAAGGAACCTACAACAATCAATCATCAAATCAAAATACCAACAAAGATTCATCCAAACCGAGATTGCCTTTTATGTCACCTTGAAGAAACTTTACTCCTTTGGGGGAATCTCTCGAATCAGCATTACAGAAGTTAATTACAAAGAAACTCATTACGCTTCCTGAAATGAAAGATTTTGAACCTAGGGTGAAGCCTTCTTGGTGGAATGAGAATGATTATTGCGAATTTCACAGAGGCAGAGGACATAAAATCAATGATTGCAAAAGACTCAAAAATGTAATTCAAGACTTAATCGAAAGCAGTGAAATTGGTGTTGATAGACATGTCTCAAATGAATCACATATAGCTTTCAAAGATCCACTTCCTGAGCATGAAAAAGGAGGTTCTTCCAATACTAAGAGTGACAATCAAGCCAATTATAATTCCACTCCCTATCGATATGTTGGTAACATTTCTGAATGTCATCCTTCTATGTATTATGCCAATGTCATTACCATCAAAGAAAAATCAGAGAGTCAACCAGTCCAAGCTACTACTCATGCTCAAGCCAAAGTTACTCTCCAAGGAGTCCAGTCTAAACCAAGCACTACACAAAATAAGTCTTTTTATGTCCCAAAATCTATCCCAAATACTTCCAACTAGTACAATCTTTTGGAACAACTTAAGAAAACACTTGCCCAGATATCCATCTTAGAGATTTTGTGTCTTTCCCCATCTCACAAAGATATCCTTGAAAAAGCTCTCTTAGAGACCCAAGTTCCCATAACTCTAGATCATGATCAATTTCAAGCTATGGTGGGCCATTTGACAACCCCACACTATTTGTCCTTCACTGAAAATGATGATTTAGCTATTACCCAACCTCATAATGCTCCCTTACATATCGAAGTCCTTGTCCAGAATCACAAGATTAAAAGAGTACTAATAGATGGGGGAGCTGGCTTGAATATCTGCATGTTAAATTTAGTCCTTGCATTGGGATTTTTTGAGAATGTCATTGATCCAAAAAAGAAAATCACAATAAAAGCCTATGATGAGGAAGAGAGATCATCCAAGGGGTCCGTTGTTCTTCTAATTAGAGTTGGTCCTATTGTCAAAGATGTATCTTGTCAAGTTCTGGACATGGATCTTGCTTATAATATCCTTTTGGGAAGACCATGGATTCATTCCATGCAAGCTGTGCCATTGACTTATCACCAATGTATAAAATTCCCTCATAATGGTCAGGAGATCACTATCAAAGGAGATTCTAATCCTTTTCAATATTGTAGCAATGTGAAGACTTCTGATTCTTTGGCTCCCTATAATCATACTAGATCTTCTACAATTACACCTAGTGACCCTAGTAATATAGCATCAAATTCTAAATTAGATGGGATCAAGATAGACATCAAAGAAAGCAGTATGGGAGAATATACTCTAGGTCAAAATCCTTGCATCACTGAGTTACCTTTATCTCCCAAATCATATGGTAGATCTTTGATCACTAAACAACAATCAAAACCCCCTTCCACACTTGTTTATAACACATTTATAAGTGGGGGCACAATATCCAAAGAGGCAGCTGAGCGTAATGAAAATTATTGGCTTAAGACATAGAAGATTGAAGAGGATACTAAACCTGAATATATATCACCTGATGTCTATGGAAAAGGGTATACTTTGCTACAAAAGATGGGATATCAAGGTGCTGGACCTCTAGGGTTACACAGAGAAGGTGTTATAAAACCAATTTTGCAAAATCCCAATTATCAAAGAGACACTACAGGATTAGGATATAAAGGAGAAGGACCACAAGAACCAAAAGGAAAAGCAAAAATCCCACCTTTTCATGAGACATCTAAAGCTCCTGCCTTACAATTCAGAAAGCATGGTATGTATGTAGATCCAGAGAAACAAAGGATAGCTCAAAGAATCATTGATAGACTTGAAGATAATGATGATTCTGATTCTAATGATTATGAATGGGATTCCTTATCTGATTATACTAAAGAAATAGGATTCGATGTTGTCCATCAATATAGTAATGATTACCATGAGGGTGAGAGTTCAATGAGTGACTCACTAGGATTGGTCCCGCGTAATACTACTCATGTCAATCATAAGGGAAGTGAGCGTTATCTTGTGACAGACGATTCAGATGCGATTATGGAAATAGACCTCACTGATACCATCATGAACCTTAACAACTTTTCCATCAATACCATCTCTACTTTTGAAACTGACCCAAATGATCTAA
This sequence comes from Chamaecyparis obtusa, assembly GCA_027943335.1. NCBI lineage: Eukaryota > Viridiplantae > Streptophyta > Pinopsida > Cupressales > Cupressaceae > Chamaecyparis > Chamaecyparis obtusa. The sequence goes on from BSBK01009734.1 coordinate 102,932, forward strand.
TGCCCCTTGTCCTTCCTAACCTTATCGATTGGGATTCTCCCGATCACCCAGAACTTGATGTCTTCCATAATGATGATGTGATCATTGACTATCTTGGCATCAAGGATCATTTACCACCAGGGGATCACAAGTCAGGATTTCTAATAGAACTCAATGACATGGCCTATTTTGGAGAGAGTGCCAATCCTTTCAGTCATAAAAATATAAAAATAATCAACAGATCTAATGGTGAAAACCACTCAGTGGCAGTATTAGATCCAAAAATAATAAAAAGAAAAGATGCATCTAATGGTGAAAACCTCTCTAAGGTGCCTGATGATGGAAGGATTGACACTCTTCCCAATTATTTGTATCGAGAACAATCTACCATTCTTATAGAACCAATAGTACCACTTAACATTGGAACAAAGGAGTCTCCATGCATCCTCAAAGTAGCACCATCCTTGATAGAATCAGAGAAAGAAGCTTTTGCAAAAAATTTTAGAGAAAGACAAATCAACTTTGCTTGGTCCTATGCTGATATGCCTGGTCTGGATCCAAATCTCATTATGCATCATTTATCTATCAAACCAGGTGTAAAACCAGTTAAGCAGAAGCTCCGCAAAATGCATCCTCACATTGCCCTAATGGTGAAAGCAGAATTGAAGAATCTCCTAGATGTTGGGTTCATTTGTGCTATTGATTATGCTGAGTGGATCTCCAATATTGTTCCTATCTCAAAACCAGACAAGTCTATCCGGATTTGTATTGATTTTCAAGATCTTAATAAAGCTTGTCTGAAATATGACTTCCCTTTGCCAAATATTGATATGATTGTTGATTTGACATCTGGGCATGAAATGTTATCATTAATGGATGGTTTTTCGGGCTATAACTAGATCAAGATTGCACCAGAAGACCAGGAAAAAACTACTTTTACGTGTCCATGGGGTACATACTGCTAGAATGTGATGCCATTTGGCCTCAAAAATGTTGGAGCAACTTATCAAAGAGCCATGACCACAATCTTTCATGACATGATGCATACCATCATGGAAGATTATGTTGACGATATTCTAGCAAAATCTAAAGATAGAGCTGGTCATTTGAGAGTGTTGGATAGAATATTCACCCAGATGGAAAAATATTAGATTCGACTCAATCCAAAGAAATGTGCATTCGGGGTCACATATGGAAAACTATTAGGGTACATTGTCTCAGCTAAAGGAATCAAAGTAGATCCAGAAAAGGTTAAAGCAATATTGGAGATGGCTTACCCCACTAACATCAGTCAGCTAAGATCTTTACAGGGGCGTCTACAATCCATCTAAAGATTTGTTTCTTAACTAGCAAATCGTAGTCATCCCTTTCAACATTTTCTGCATAAAAATATCTTATTCCAATGGGATGATAAGTGTGAGGAATCTTTCAACAAAATCAAGCAATATCTAGTGAATCCTCCAACTCTGATGTCACCAATTCTAGGCAAGCCACTCTTGCTCTACATTTTAGCCATGACAGCTTCACTAGGTGCTCTTCTAGTTCAGCAAGATCATGAAGGAAAAGAAAAAGCCATCTACTACATCAGTCGGACTCTAGTGGGATATGAGTTAAACTATTCCCCTATTGAAAGAGCATGTCTGGCTATTTTCTTTTCTTCATAGAAGTGGCAACATTACATGTTGTCACATTCTACCCAGCTTATTGCAAAGATTGATCTTTTAAAGTATCTGTTAAGCAAGACAACATTGACAGGTAGGTTGGCTAAGTGGGTCATGCCACTTAGTGAGTTTGATAGTGAATATGTAGACAGGAAGGCTATCAAAGGTCAAGTGATCATAGATCAACTAGTTGATGCTCCATTAACAGATGACCAACCTATACACACAGAGTTTCCTGATGCTCACATCTTAGCTTTGTCTACACAAACATGGAAATTATACTTTGATGGCTCATGCACTCAGCAAGGTTTAGGAGCTGGTATTCTTTTTATCACGCCACAAGGATACACTATTCCAAAATCTTACAAGTTGTTATTTCCTTGCACCAATAATGTAGCAGAATATGAGGCTTTTCTGATTTGGTTAAAAATGGATTTACAATGGAACGTATCTGAAATAAATGTCTATGGAGATTCTCAGCTTATTGTCAATCAGGTTAATGATGATTATTAGACCAAAGATGATAAGTTATTGCCATATAAACATATGGTTGATGACTTTAAAAATTATTTCTCTATCATCACTTTTGAGCAGATTCCTTGACATGAAAACAAGGCTATCGATGCCATGGCAATGATTACTTCTTTATTTGATATAGAAGATACCAAGGCCCGTTTTGAGTTCTTGGTGGAATCCCTTACTTGTCCTACATATGATGAGCCTGATACGAGTATTATATGTCATCTGATTGGACATGACTCCCCAACCTATGGAAAAATCTATTCTTACCTCAAAGATAACACTCTACGTCCTGACCTATCTTGAAATCAAAAATGAAATTTTCTCCACCAAACCTCCCGCTATATCCTCATATCTGACACCCTTTATCGATGAGGTTTTGATGGTACTCTCCTGCGATGTCTCAAACATGATGAAGCTCAACTTTCCTTACGTGATGTACATGAGGGTATTTGTGGGACACATTCGAGTGGTCCCTCTTTGGCTAAGAAACTCATGTGTATGGGTTATTATTGGCCTACCATGGAAGCAGACTCCTTTCATTTTGCTAGGCCATGCAAGAAATGTCAGATAAATGGAAACCTTATCCATGCTCCAGCTCAAGAGTTACATCCTTTTACAACTACTTTTCCATTCATTTAGTGGGGACTCAACCTCATGGGTGCTATCAACCCTCCATCTTCCAACAGCCACAAATGGATTCTCACTACCACGTAGTATTTTACTAAATGGATTGAGGTTGTTCCATTGATTACCCCCACAGGGAAACAAATATCCATGTTTATCTTAAACTATATCATTTGCAGATATGGTATACCTATGTATCTTATCATTGATCATGGGAAATAGTTTCAAAACTAGGACATGGATGAACTGTGCACCAAATTCCACATCACCCACAACTATTCCTCCATATACTATCCCCAAGGAAATGGCCAAGCTAAGGCATCAAACAAAATAATTGTTAAAATCCTACAAAAGACTGTCAATGACACTGGCCGTGACTGGCATCTCCAACTTAATCCAACCTTATGGGCTTACTACACCTCCATCTGTACTCCTACTGGAGCCACTCCATACTCCTTTGTTTATGGATGTGAAGCAGTCCTGCCCCTCGAGGTTGAGTTGCCTTCACTTCATGTTACTCTTAAAGATTTAATTCCTGATGAAGAGTATAGAGTTACACGCCTGACTAAATTGGAACTGTTGGATGAACATCATCAGCGAGCCTATGATCATTTGAAAGTCTATCAGCAGTGTCTATCCTGTTAGTACAACAACAAGGTAAAGATTAGAGACTTTTAGTTGGGTGATTTAGTCCTTCAAAAAAATCCAAAGAATCAACAACACCATGAAAAGAAGGGCAAGTTCGAACCAAATTGGTTAGGACCTTTTGTGATTATAGCGGTCTATGGTTCTGGGGCCTATCAGTTATCTACACCTGAAGGGGATCCCTTGGATGAACCTCTTAACAGTATCCATCTCAAGAAGTTCTATCCTTGAAATCCCAATACAAGGGGTATGTATATAGTCTGTATATATATTCTATAAATAAAAAAATAAAAAATACAAAAAAATCATAAAATTAAAAGAAAACTGCAATAAAAGCATATGGTGAAAACCTGGAAACAGGCGCTATGTGTGACAAGTTAGCTCCTCTATCTATTAGGATTCTTCTAGTGTGTCCATTCATTGTATATATCCACAATAAAATGGTTAATCAGTCCTTGTCCCAACCATGTATATATCATAATAAAATGGCTAGTTCATACACCATCCATTGTATTTACCCATAATAAAACCCCATCATAGCTTGATCTTTTGTCATGGTCTTCATCCTAGTCTTGTTGCATCTTTTTTCATCCATAATAAGTCAGTCCATCACCTAGCTGGGGGCATGTCCTCGACCTAGGTTTGGGAAGTGGATCTATGATAGTCATGACTCTTAGAGGACACAATGGATTTATTTTCACTAGGCAAGGCAAACACAATCAAATGTTCTTTCACAATGGTATCTTCATGCTGAATCGAAATCTATGATTTATCCTTCGAATTGTGACTGCTTATCTATACATCTTGACTATACATCATCACTTGAACTGATCAACATATCCTAAATCTATCTTTTTGGCAAAAGAAATGTATATTCATGGCAAGCATGTTAGAATGATTTGTTATAAATTATGCATTCATATCTAGATTTCATTGTTATCATGTTTCCTATGCTATTCCAGGATATCTTTCACATGAGTTTGAAACTCTCATATGTCATTGATTAGAATAGCTGGGATGGGGCATGCTATTTTCTTTGATTATTTTTTGTGGGGTATTTTCTGATGAAATCAAAGGAACAAGTAATTGGGGTGTCTGTGTATAAGTGCCTTCATCCATTTCATAGTATGGACAACATACAAATCATGTTGTTCTGCAAATGCTATTTATGGTGATACGCCATTGCATACCTCGACTCCAAATATTTGTTTGTTCCTCAATGGAGGGGGGGAATATTCCTTGTCTATTATGCAAATGAAACTTGGGTCATCTCAGTTCAATTATACCTAGATGCTTGTCAAGTTTGCAATATTAAACTCCATGCAAGAAGTGCTCGGGTCATCCTAGTTTAATTATACCATGATGCTTGCATTTTCTTGCAACATAATGAGCTCAATGATGAAAATCAAATTCCAGTTATTATAAAGTTCTAAGATGTTACCTCAAGTTGTGGACATACATTCATTTCATTTTGAATTTGCATTTTACCATCTCATGAATTGCATACCAGTGCTCCTTTTATAGAGATTTATGGGTTATCTTTCTCCTTAGGTTATCTATTTTTCTTAAGTCCATTCTTCTAGTGTCAAGAACATTTTTATTTTAGTTGAGGACATTTGGACAACCAAAAATACTTTGCACTTAATCATTTTAAGACATGCATAATTATTATTAGGTGTGTTCATTGGATATTTGTTATAGTTATCATTTCATCTCATTTCATTTTATCATGTTGTCAATCATCTTAGGTACATTTTCATTTATTACATTAGATATCATTTGCATTACAATATCATTTATTGTTTATTACATGTATTTAGTATCATAATGCATTTAGTATCCATTCATTTTACATTATTCACATTGTTTTTACATTATTGCATTTATCATCACATAGCATTAGTGAATATCATTTAGAACATGCATTTATATCATCATATATATTAGATTATTTATCCATTAGCATCATATAGAAAATCAATCATTTTGCATTTTAAGACATCCATTCCATGCATATAAAAGTAAATCATCACATCCTGCATATGTCAGTACGCACATGTATATAAACATCATAGAAAATCATGATAGAACTGCATCAATCATATAGAGTCAAAATCATATAAAGTCCATAAATACAACCAAACTGTCCAAATGTCCCATGATATATAATCAATAACAATGTGTCTACAATCAATGTCTATCAAGTCAATATATAATGATCCAATGATAATATGATACAAAATGTGTATACAAGTGGTATCTATGACCCACTGACTCTTGAATTTGTCTGTCATTGTTTGTGCACTGCAATAAGGCCCTATGCTACTGAACCACCTGCTCCTGAGGATCTGCCCTGGTCTCCTGAACCTATGGATGCTCTAGGAGGACGTGATGATACACCTCCACTACCAGCTGGTGCTTGTCTCTCATATACTGTTGTCCTCACCGCCACTGAGCTCTCTCTGAAGCTCCCAATCCACTGATCCCTAGGAACTGCCTGTTTGTATGCCTCTCGCTAGTAGGATATCTCCTTCCTAGATCGTATCATGGCTCTCAGGCTATCTCCATGAGGACCTAGGTCCTCTGTCCTCTATAGCTCATCCAAAAGCATCTTCGACTCTCTGAATCTCTCAATCACTGCATCCCACTCATGTCTAAGGACATCCATCTAGCACTCTAGTCTCTTAATCTGTCTCTCTAGACCTGGCACCCGGTCTGCCTGTACCTGTGTAACTGCTAGTCTGACTAGCATTGTATCAATATCCAGCTCCTCCTCCTCCGCAACATCTCTCTACAAGTAGGGATCCTATCCCCCGATGTCCATGTCAGCCTGCTCATCTTGTACCTGTACATCTAGCATCTCAGCATTAGGCTCATCCTGTATGTCATCCTAAACTTGACCACCCTATACCACACTACCCTAAGCTAGTAAAACATCTACCTCATCTGTCTCTACACCTGTACCTATGGCACCTGTACTTATGTAGCTAGTCCTTGTACTGGGGCAAGTGGTATCTATGCTGGAGGGACTGGTACCTATAGTGGAGCTCTTGCAGCTAGCTATGCTGGAGGCTGTCTCCATCCCTATCTACCTGGAGGTGGCATCAATCCCCTCTGCCTCACACCACCTCCTCTCATCTGAGGTCCTTCCCTATCCCCTCTCCCTCCATCTCCACCATCATCTCCTCCTCCATCTCCTCCACTTTCATCGCCACCTCATCTCCCTCACCCATGTCTATCTCTCCCTCGAAGTCTCCCCCGTCGTCTCTCTATAGGATCTCTCTCTAGAGGCCTCGCTACTAGATCTATAATCTGTAGAACTGGAACATCCCTCAAAAACTGCTCTAAATCAGCAGTCATCCCTGGGTCTACCACTATCAGTCTCATCGACCATGCCTAGAATGGGGCATCCAAAAACTCCTGCCAAGCAACATCAAATGATGCCATGGGTCCCCAGTCTCGTCTCTCCTAATGAGTACGAGCATGCTCTATCACTCCCTGTAACATGCCTTGTATCCTGCCAAATTGTCTCAGGACCTGACTAACCAGCTGTTGCTCTATAATAAAGGGCATCCACCCTATCAACCACCATGACTCAAAAAAAAAACCAAGCTGCTTCTCATCATCCCATAGCTCACACCCTAGGTAGGGTCTCCATGTCACTGTGTCTAGTGTATCAAAGGTATACCGCCAAAACTTTAAATGGCCTAGTTTTGCCTAAGACAAAACTGAAGAGTATAAATGAATATAGGGCTGCCATGCACTCTGAAATCTAATAGCCACTAGTCGAGTAACTTCAATATGCTCCCATGCCCACACATGAAGCAGTGTCACACCTGCTGATAATGATGCACCCCTATGGTACACCACCTGATGCATGTCATGATAAAGATGTGCTAATAAACACACACCCCAAGCAAATCGGGTCCCCTCCATCATCCACTATAATGTGTAGCCCCATCCAACTGCAAATCCATGTGATCTACGATCCGGGCATACAAATCCCCCAATCACTCCTGCTAGCACTACTAGTAGAGGATCATACAAATCAACCATGTCCTCCCAGCTAATCTCTCCATCCTCTATATCATCATCACCGAAGATGGCTCTGCACTTTGTGACTCTATCGTGTCGATCATACTGTACCAGCTCACCTATGATGGGAAGATGAAGGATGTGATATACATCCTCTAATGTGACTGTCATCTCCCCTGTCAGAAGAGGGAAGGTACTCATCTCCGAGTGCCATCGCTCTACTAATGCTTTCATCATACTGAGATTCACCTGAATCTTGGGTGTGTAAATCACATAATATAATCCAGATGCTCCAATCAACAGTCTATCTATCTCTGACAGTGCTGGTCTCAGATTCTGTGTGATGGGATATCTCTCCCGTGACATCAGACTATATATGATATCCTCCTATTCAAGTCAACAACAATAAACCTATCAAATTTTGATAAACTGACCTATCAATCTATCTATCCTATCATATCAATTTTCATACATGTTATTATCACGTGTTTTCAACAGATGATTCTATCAATTATCTACGTTCAAGACTGGTTAACTAGCGAACATGCTGCAATGTTGCCTATCTTGCTCAAATCAATCAAAATCAATCACCGACAGATCCAATCGGCTTATCGACATCAAGTTTGACCTAATTGACTATCTAGTTTGACCACAATCTATCACTTCAAACACATGCGCAGCATTGAAACATGTATGCGCAACATTATTTATCATTTGTGCAGGTTTTTACATATGCACAATTTTTCTTGACATTTGTGCAATACTTCTGCACAAATGCGCAGGTTTTGACAAAAGCACAGTTTTATTGAATATTTGCGCCACAACTCTGCACAAATGCACCAATTTTTCATATGCACATTTTTATTTAACACTTGTGCAAGTCTAACATTCCTCTAGTATGAATGCGCAGCTGCCCTACACGCATGTGTAGAAAGTTTTATTTTTTGCACAAATGTTTCTAGTTTCTGCACATTGGTGCACCAAAACTGTGCATTCGTACTTCACCAAAAACCAAAAAATTTCTAATCTAATTCTATCATTAAATCCACCCTAAACATGATAAAATTCTAATCTAACATGTATCAAATCATGAAATCGCAAAGCAGGATCGAGTCACCTACCGGTTCACCCGAATCGGGTGGTCGCTGGAAGCGTCTGACTCTCTTGAAATGGTGATCTGACAAAGGGAATGGCATCCTAGTGGCTCTACTCTTCTCTCTCTCGTGCTCTGATCTCCAAATGATAAGTGTGCACAATGAGCTTATTGTGGACCCCTTTGCCTTATTTATAGCCTATGGACCCTATGTGCTTGGTGTGTGGACCCTATCTTTCATTTTTATTCCATTTTCACCCACCTTTTCTTCTATTTCTTTCATGAGATTGATTAATCAACATAAAAAATAAAACACAAATTATTAATCAATCTCTCGAGGGGGCATGCTTAAGTCATTTTAGACATTGTCTGGGACAAGGGCAAAATACTTGAAATTTTATTTCTTGAAATTTTCTTTGAAACAATGTGACACACACATTATTTCAAAGAGGGGCAAAATGTATACACCTAAAAATGGCTTCATTAATTAATTAAATATTTATTATTTAATTACTATTGACTTGATAAATTAATTAAATATTTATTATTTAATTAATAATTAGTCCTCTATTTATTAAATAAATTGTTTAATTTATTTAGTGAATTCACTATAGTCTATTCTTCTATCCTAAGTCTTCTAATTAGTCTTATTAAAGTGATTTAATTAAATACACAATCACCTAAATATGACTAATTTTCCTAGTCCACCTCACCTATCTAGTCACCTGACACATCACTTTGGCTAAGATAAATAATAATTATTAATTATTTATTTACAATTATCCTCACCCACACATGTCCTATTCTCAAGAGCTATGTGGCCTCATAGGACTTAGTCTCATGACCACATGTCCTCTTAACAACCAAGTCAAGAGACATGGCCTATTCCTAAGGGGTTTCTCAAGCCACCTCTAAGGGTCAAAGGTGACTCATAGGACTCTTCTACAAAAAGTCCTCATGAGGAAAAGGTCTCTCCCTCTTTCTCTCTTTGGTCTTTGTGAGACACTTGACATGTGTCTTTCCCTTCCACCTTCTTCTCCTCCATGTCAATGTGAGAGGAACATCATCCCTATTCTTCCTCTCACATTCCAAATACATCCCCCTTTCTCTCAACTCCTTCAACCAAGTCAATCCTAGCCCTAGGATCTTCCACCTTTCATTCTCAACTGTAGGATTGCACCACCTAGGCCTAGATCCTCCAAAAATTTATAAAAGGAGCCACATTTCCCATTTGAGAGCTAATAGGTATTTTGATAATAGGCATTCAAGCATTCAAGTGATCAAGCAATCAAGCATCTAAGCATTCTAAGAGAAATCAATTCATACCATCACCATTTCATTTGCATTCCATCCATTAGTTTGCATAAGCTATTGTGCACTCATTTCATTCAATCTCCACACTTTGGTGATCATCTTGGGAAAGGGCTTCATATGGAAATCTGAGAGCTCAACATCTTCAAGAAATCAAGGCTAGGAGGACAATGGAGACAAGCTACATGGTAGGTGAAGGTAATTAAATTAGTTTCATCATTTTATAGTTACTTTGCATTCTTCATTGTGTTTGCATTAGATAGATTTATTGGCTTTTAATAGTTAATTTATCATCTCTAGTAGTTAGACATCTAATTTGCATACAAATGTATTATAAGCAATGTAAAGTCTTTCCTGCTGCAAGAGATGATGGTAAAGGAGTATGTAACAGTACAGTCTCACAATGGCTGGTTCATTTTAAATAGTTATGCCATTTTCTTCTATTCTTAATGACATTGGCCAATGAGTCTTGGCCTAATAAATGTTATGTTTTCTACAAATATTGTTTCGGGTGAGAGTTGTAAATTAAGGGATTCAGCAAATATTGTTTTCTACAAATATTGCATGGACGATTCAACAAATTGGTAAATTGAAAAAAATTTAAACTATGACGATCTTAACAATCCCAACAAACTTTGACCTCTCTCTATATCATCTAAGCACCAAGCCAGTAGATTTAAGTCTGAGGTATTCACAAGGAATCCCTAGATAGCTAAGGACCTCTAATCAAGAGAGAGAAGGTAGGGGAACATCTATAGAGAGTAGGAACATCTATCTTGGACATCCATCGAAGCCTAATGGAGGTGCATTTTGATGACATAATACGGTTATAAAATGCAGATAGATATGCTTGCAAATTTTTGATGCACAACTAAGCATGTGAATTGTTTAATAGAATGTTTCAAGATAAGAGCGTAAGTTATACCAAAAGTGGTTCTCTAATGATCTCACACACACAAAAGAGGGAATAACACCCACATTATACTATACTCAGAGGAGAATCCCAACTAAATGCAATTTTTTTCATCACCAATACATAAGTCAAAAGTAATGATTGAAAATAACATAGATCATTAATGAGAGGTGAGCATCTTGAGATTTGAGTGTTTAAGTAGCAGTATTAATTCTCAAGATAGATTAATAACTAATTACAAGATATGAATTGAAGTGCTAACATATTATATGCTTACAACACATTAAAGGTCATAGTACAATTAAATAGAAGTCAGATGAACTAAAAAAAAATTGTATCAATAATAATTGACTACATTAACACCCTCATACTAATAAATTGCTAAGGTTGAATATATATAATGATTAATGTCGACTAAATAAAACTAATAATAAACAACTATGAGCAATATTATCATACGCACTTACACACATATGCACTAGACAAAGCTCTCAAATATGGATCAAATAAATAGTCATAAGAAAAGGGGTACTACATATTTTAAGCTAATCCTAAGCAAATTAATGACAAAGTTGTCAAAATAATATTCAAATACTTGAAAGGAACTCTAGATTATAGCTTGTGGTACATGAAGGACAATAACTTCTGTTTGAAGGCTTATTTTAATGCTAACAAAGCTGGTTATGTAGATGATAGAAGTACAAGTTGAAGTACATATTTCTTATGAGATACATTGGTTTTGTGGTTCAATAAAAAATAAGACTTTGTATCTCTATCTACAACAAAAGTTAAGTACAATGTTGCAACATCCTACTACACTCCAATGATATGGATGATGAAAATATTAAAGGATATGAAGGTGATGTATGACGAACCCATGCATATCATGTGTAATGATAAAAGTGGTATAAATATTTTAAATAATATGGTAATGCATTCAAGGACCAAGCATATTTCTATTCAATATCATTTCCTAAGAGAGACAATTTCATACAAGGAAGTCAAACTAGAGTATGTATCAACAAACGATCATATTTTAGATATTTTTACTAAATAATTATCAAAGGAGGTATTTAAATATCTCAAAAAAAAATTAAGGCCTATTTCCCCTCCTAATTAGATGCATAAGTTAGTGTGTCTATACAAGGGGATAAATTCATGTCAAACATCAATCATAGATCAAGTATAGTTCTTAGATCATCAAACATATAACATGTCAATCATTAAACATAGATCAAAAGTATACAGATCAAATAATATCAAATGTAATATCATCAAATGTAAACATAGATCTTATTCTACATCATCAAATGTATATTATAAATTGCATGTCAAACATATAAATTCAAACATATAACTTAGATCATCAAATGTATATAAATTACATGATGTCAAACATATATAAATTAGATCATCAAACATAGATCAAGTATAGCATGTCAAACATCAATCATAGATCAAGTATAGTTCTTATATCATCAAACATATAACATGTCAATTGAATCAAACATAGATCAAAAGTATACAGATCAAATAATATCAAATGTAACATCATCAAATGTAAACATGGATCTTATTCTACATCATCAAATCTATATTATAGATTACATGACAAACATATAAATTCAAACACATAACTTAGATCATCAAAAGTATATAAATTACATGATGTCGAACATATATAAATTAGATCATCAAAAATATATCAAGTATAGCATGCCAAACATCAATCATAGATCAAGTATAGTTCTTAGATAATTAAACATATAACATGTCAATTGAATCAAACATAGATCAAAATTATATAGATCAAATAATATCCAATGTAAACATAGATCTTATTCTACATCATCAAATTTATATTATAAATTACATGTCAAACATATAACTTATATCATCAAATGTATATAAATTACAAGATGTCAAACATATATAAATTAGATCATCAAACATAGATCAATTATAGCATGCCAAACATAAAGCATAGATTAAGTATAGTTCTTAGATTATCAAACATATAACATGTCAATTGAATCAAACATAGATCAAAAGTATATAAATCAAATAATATAAAATGTAACATGTCAATCAGACCTAGAGTCTAGACACGAAATATAACATCAAATACATAATGTGTATAGAGAAAAAATATATAAAGTGTCTCTATTTACTAAGATGAAAGTGTCTATGTACTAGAGCTAGATGGATCAACATCCTAGGACTCATCATGATGAATCCTCACTAAGTGGTCCCTAGAGTGACTATCATGATGTGAAGGATGTGTCGAGCCCTATACAAAGGAAGTGATATAAATTACATGTATCTAAGAAATAAATATATATAAATTGATATAAATTATACATCTGCACATCAATAAATTTAAAACTCGCCTATCCACTACTAATGTCATCATCAAGTGAGTCACAATGACATACAAAATCAGGAGTAAATGAAGGAGTAACAAGAGGCATCTCCCCCTAAAAAATATTATACATATATAATATACATGATATCATATCATTCGAATATAAAAGGAAAAAAAAGTAAATTTACATGCTATGAAAGTTTGCAAATTTAGTTTGTAACATTAAAAATAATATTTACCTATGTAGATGGTGGCACCTGATAGTACTCAGACTCCCTAGCCTCAATCGTGTCAACCAAGGCATCAATATTTTTTTGGGCCTCATCTAGGCTCAACTCTACATTTGCAACATGACTAGTCGACACATGTCCTACTAATGATGAATGCAGTGGGGTGAACCCACAATAGTGGGTTACACTTTTTACCCTAAACGGACACTGAACTCTACATTTTGAGAAAAACTTTCAGATTCAGATGCATATTGTCGTTGAACCGCTTGAAATCAGAGGATGAAGTAAATTAGAGTTTTTTAGGATTTTCTGTCTAGATTCTAAATATTTTTATTTTTATTTTTTTTGAATTTATTTGAATACTTTTTTCTTTCTCCCACAAAAACTTGTATGGTGCTGAAAACGTCATTTTCAAATAGTAACATTGTTTTCATAGAGCATAACTTTTTTTGTAAAATAGATATGGATGCGATTCTTTCAAATTTAGTTTTGTAACATCCATATGGAGGGCATGCAATTGGTTTGATGACATTATCACTATTATTGCATATTTTATTAACGTTTGAATTTGACTAAACCAAAATTTTGACCTACCTTGACTACATAGCTTATAACTTATTGTGTATTTATCAAATTTCAATTATTATTTTTTTAATAGAAAGTAGACTCAAATACGGAGGGCACTATTATTTTTCAAAAAAAAATTTCCTTTTTTTACTATTTTTCGTTGAATGTCAAACTCAGAGGTTTATATTTGATAAAAAACCTACATTCATTTAACGTCAAAAATCATACACATAATAAATTTAAAAATAGTCAAATATATAATCGTTAGAAAGCTAATTCTGAGTACTTGTTGTCTGCAAAAGGATGTCTTTTTATTCATCCATTTGATCAATGTGCTTGAGGCCCGAAGCCATGAAATTCTTAGAATTTCTTGAAAACTTGAAACCAACTCCCATTTTAGGCACTTTCGATCGAAAGTAATGACTTTCGATCGAAAGTACTTTTGCAAAAAATGCAAATTTTAGTTAATACTAAAGGACTTTCGATTGAAAGTCCTTTAGTTTCTATCAAAAGTCAAGTTTGACTTTTGATCGAAACTCAAAATTGACTTTAAAATGCAACATTAGTCAATAATAAGGGACTTTCGATCGAAACCAATGTCGGCCTTTTTGGTGGCATTTCCAGGTAATAAGAATTGGGTATAAATAAATGTATATTTTTTTCTTTTCATAAATTTGAAAGCAATAAAATAATTCACAAATTTAGGAAGAAGGAAGACATTTTGGCACGGAATAATTTTGTAAGTTGTGATGGGAAATAAAAAGAGAAGGCTAAACAAAAGTACACGACATTATTCAGAAGAGATTGAACAAAGACTACGTGAAGAATCACGAAAAAGATATCATCATTGGAATCAAGGTATGTCTAAGATGTCTCTAGAGAGATATTTTGAGTTGATGGTCAAGACTTGTCTTAATGTTCATGTAAATGTGAAATTGTACAAGTCTATTAGACTTAACTAGACCTAATTGTAGACCTATTTTGACTAATATGACATATTAGGACTAATTAGGACCTATTCTAGGACTATTAGGACCCAATTAGAATCAATGAGAACCAATTAGCACCTAATTAGACTCAATTAGGACTAATTAGGACTTAATAGGACCTATTAGGACTAATTAGGACCTATTAGGACCTATTAGAACCTAATTAGGACCTATTATGACTAGTTAGAACCTAATATGACCTATTAGGACATATTACGACTAATTAAGACCTATTAGGACCTATTAGAACCTAATTAGGACTAATTAGGACCTATTAGAACCTAATTAGAACCTATATGAATCTAATAGGACCTAATAGGACCTATTAGGACCTATTAGGACTAATTAGGACCTAATAGGACCTATTAGGACCTATTAGGACTAATTAGGATTAATTAGGACCTATTAGGACTAATTAGGACCTATTAGAACCTATATGTTCACCTAATTAGAACCTATATGAACTTAATTAGAACATATATGAACCTAATACTACCTATTAGGACCAATTAGGACCAATTAGGATCAATTAGGACCTAATTCAGATCAATTAGATTCAATTATGACCTATTAGATCTAATTAAGCTCAATTAGAACCAATTAGGACCTATTAGACTTAATTATGAACAATTAGGAACAATTAGGACCTATTAGATTCAATTAGGAATAATTAGGACCAATTAGGACCTATTAGATTCAATTATGACCAATTAGATTCAATTAAGGCCACTTACATTCAATTATGACCAATTAGGACCTAACATGACCTATTAAGACCTATTAGGACTAATTAGGACCAATTAGGACCTAACACGTGACTTATTATCTACTCAATTAGGACCTATTAGATCCAATTATAGTCAATTAGGACTAATTAGGACCTAATATGACTTATTCTAGACTCAATTAGGACCAATTAGGACCTAATATGGACCAATTAGGACCTAACATGACCTACTAAACTCAATTAGGACTAATTAGACTCAATTAGGACCTAATATGGACCAAGTAGACTCAATTAAGACCAAATAGATACAATTATGATCAATTAGGACCTAATTCAGACCAATTAGATTCAATTATGACCTATTAGATCTAATTAAACTCAATTAGAACCAATTAGGACCTATTAGACTCAATTATGAACAATTAGGAACAATTAGGACCTACTAGATTCAATTAGGAACAATTAGGACCAATTAGGACCTATTAGATTCAATTATGATCAATTAGATTCAATTAGGGCCACTTACATTCAATTATGACCAATTAGGACCTAACATGACCTATTAAGACCTATTAGGACTAATTAGGACCAATTAGGACCTAACACGTGACTTATTATCTACTCAATTAGGACCTATTAGATCCACTTATAGTCAATTAGGACTAATTAGGACCTAATATGACTTATTCTAGACTCAATTAGGACCAATTAGGACCTAATATGGACCAATTAGACTCAATTAAGACCAAATAGATACAATTATGATCAATTAGGACCTAATTCAGACCAATTAGATTCAATTATGACCTATTAGATCTAATTAAACTCAATTAGAACCAATTAGGACCTATTAGACTCAATTATGAACAATTAGGAACAATTAGGACCTATTAGATTCAATTAGGAACAATTAGAACCAATTAGGACCTATTAGATTCAATTATGACCAATTAGATTCAATTAGGGCCACTTACATTTAATTATGACCAATTAGGACCTAACATGACCTATTAAGACCTATTAGGACTAATTAGGACCAATTAGGACCTAACACATGACTTATTATCTACTCAATTAGGACCTATTAGATCCAATTATAGTCAATTAGGACTAATTAGGACCTAATATGACTTATTCTAGACTCAATTAGGACCAATTAGACTCAATTAGGACCAATTAGGACCTAATATGGACCAATTAGGACCTAACATGACCTACTAAACTCAATTAGGACTAATTAGGACATATATACTATTTATGCATCTATCAAAAACTGAAAATAATAAAAACAAACAATAAAAATACCTCAAAAATGTGTTTGATATTTCGGAAGCTGTCTCACTGTTTCACTATCGCTGAAAGTGACAGTGAAATAGTGGAACTTTTGGTGGATATAAACTTCCACCAAAACAAACCCTAAATACATGACTTTCGATCGAAAGTCATGACTAAAGGACTTTCGATCGAAAGTCCCTTAGTAACTTTCGATCGAAAGTTACCAAGGAACTTTTGATCGAAAGTTACTTACGATTGAAAGTTATTTGTTTGAGGACTTTTGATCATAAGTTTAGTACTTACGATCAAAATTTGAAGCTAGTTTCTATTGAAAGTGGATAAATATTATTTTGCCAAAAATGCTTTTTTAGACGGATTCCTTCCTCCAAAAAATTGTAACCCAGTATTGTGGGTTCACCCAATGGACTAACCAAACACAATGGAATGGAAGTCAAATCATCACATGTCATCAAATTCATGTAATCCATAATCGTCATGTTGAAGTAAATCTCCTCAAGGCCAACATCAAATAACTGGCGTGTTGAACTCACTGAAGGGTATGTATGTTGTGCCTCTCCCTCTATAAAAATAGAGTGTTTGGTAGCTGGATCCTCATGGGAACTACCACTATGGCCATGGTCTGGGTGATGAGAAGGATGTGGTTAAGTGTATCTTATAGTACCCACATAATCTCTAACATCTGATATGAAGATATCATGGTCATCTGCTATAAATGTGTATGCATCCAGAAGATCCTCAGCCAAACTAGTCAATATAACTCATGCCATATCTCCTCTGAGTCCCCCTAGGATGGCAAGTGAACGGGTTCTTGCTACACTATAGATTTCATCTGAGGTCCTACTAGAGGATGGTCCAATTGAGGATCTCTAGAGTCTCATCAAGACATCAAATACTACCCAACTTGATCTCTAGATATGGATCTGGTAGTTGATGCAATGCACCAAACTCCATCAATCGCTCCTTAAAGTTGGGTGCTATGAATAACATCATATATTGCAGGACCCAAACAAGGAGCTATAGCAGGTGCCCTCTAACCAAAAATGGCCTTATGTGTTGCTAACAGATGATCAGTTTGATGATAATTGTCTCTATTAGCCAGTCTACCATGCCCTTTTCCTAGATGTGGTGGAAAATCACTATAATTCACATCCCTCCCTAAACAACTCAACAAAAAGATGTTGTGCAAAATAAAGTGAAATCTATTTGTTATTTGGATAATGACCATGTGAAGCAAGAAATTGTGGGTATACCATTATTGTCATAGTTGGATCCTGACTCCTAGTAACTTGATAACCCTTCACATACTTCTAATCAACATAAAATGGGAAACCTTCCTCTTCCAGGTCTCTTTGGGTACTAAGCCATGTACCTTAGAAAGAGAAATGTCTAAACAAACATCTCATCTCTTCCTCTCAATTATGGACTATATAGCATATATTGAATATGGAGTAGCACTCTCAATGTCATCCCTAATTCTAATGAGACTATCAAGTATCGACTGGAAAGAATTCTTATACAAACTAGAGCTAGTAGCCATGTTTATAGAGTCTTCCAATCTCCCAATTTTTTGGTTAGTTCAGAAAAATAATTCCTGAGGTGGAATCGGTGCATCTTTCATGATGTCTAACGTATAGATATATGTATCATAAAAAAATTATTTACCATCAAATGAAGTCTATATATTTTTCCTGATTTAATTGAAAAATGTTGATACTCCTAAAAGATTTATTTTGTTGTCATTAGTTTTTCTAAAGTCATATTGATTGTCAAAGTAATTTGGTGAATAAAATAAGTCAACCGGTAAAGGAACAAACAATTATGGTAAAGGGAATAAGGAATAGGTGTTGAGAAAGGAAAGGCATGCACCGAGTACCAAGCAGTTACCAAGTTAAAAAATTATCAAGCCAAGAGTATATACATGTTAGAAAGAAGAACAAAATGTATTATAGAGTAAGACAAGCAGACATAGCAGATACATGGAATCTGGAAACCAAGCATAAAATGTTTTACAAATCTAGAGGAGATTATTTGATAAATCATTGGAGATTTAAACATGATGATTTTGCATGATTATAAGGTAAGATCCACCAATGAAAATAAAATATCATATATGCATTGGAGATTTAATGTAATGTCCCCGCCAGGGAACCCATAAGGAATCATGTCTTTGACCTAAAATTATAACTAACAAATTTATTTTTTCTAACATTCTAACATTACATCATTTTTTACATTCACGGGTACATTACTTAAGGTTCCCTTAATGAATTCATTTACCTTTATCAAGCATTGCATTTCATTACTTAATCAAATGAATTCTATTTCCTTTTCAACTTCAATTTACATCAAGACATTGCTTTCATTCTACATCAAAACCAATTTCCTTAATGAATTAATTGAGTTCATTTTCTTTACCAAACTAACACATCATTTACTTTTAGAAGTACAATAAGCGCACATTACTTATCTTATCCACTAAGTATATTTATCCTTTCCTATCTTTTTACTCCTTAACCTTCACTATGCACAACTCAATTGGATTAACAATACATAAATAAGCTTTCCATTAAGAGTCCTTACTTTCCATTTTCACTTAAAAATAAAAATAGAAAGAGTCTAAAATACTTAACCATATATTTGTAACCAACATAAACCATTCACTAAATCCTTTTTTTCCACAAGTTTAGCTTCCACAAATTATCATCTATAACCTTGTATAAATCTAGTTAAGAATTGAGATTAAAACCTAGTTTAAATAGTCTTACATCATACACATTGAACTTATACATTTAAGAGCACTAGAATAAATTACATCTCATTACTACATTCAATAACATACGTATTTCCTTTCCCTTATTATTTCACCTGGAGATACCCTTCAACCCTTAGCATATATTTTCCCTATTCCACATATCAAAATGAGTTTCCTTTAAGAAGTTTGCATTTATTGCATTGCAAATACTTACATAGAATCATTACTTTCAATTTCATTTAAAAGTCACAATAGATATAGTGTAGGAAAGCTACTTAATTATAATCCATAACTGATTAACCAATATTCAATCCCATTTTGAGATTCCTACTACTACCCTTCCCATATACATATCTTCCATTTGCAGCATAATTAGAATTACAGTTACGTGTATATGGCCCGAAGGCATATAGAGAGACAATTACATAAAGTTTCCCAAAGGCTTACATTGCATCTTACACCTTGATTTAAAAAGATAGAGATACATGATACAAGAGAGGAAAACTTCATCACTGAACAACTTAGAATCCAAGCCACGGCACGAACCATGAACAATACCTCAAAAGATATTTTCCACCCAGCCATGTGAACTGGTAAAGTTCCACTCCCTTGTGCTAGGAGATAGAACCAAGGTACTCTCAAGACCTTAAGGAAATATAAGTCTCAAATGCCAATAAATCCAAGACTCAAAAGATCAAGAATAAAGCACATAAATATCATCATATTATAACACCGAGGTCAATGTTCTAGGATACCACGTAAGTGAGTGTCATCACACAACCTGTGTATCAGGATCCACCCTAGAAACCATGTAACCCTAGCCCCCCCTTTATGAATAGGGATCCACCCTGGTATTTATCCCTAGTCGTGGTACTCCAATTAGGTCTGTGTGGCCTTATTATATTTTCTTTCATTATCCTTTAACTCTCCCCTTCCCAATTTAATTTTTAAGGTTATCACTTTTTAAAAACCCACCCATAGGATCCTATGGAAACCACTTTAGGGATCCATCACCTATGGTGAGACACTCAGATAGGGTTCCGAGTCCCTTACCCCATCACAAGCCAAAGATACCAAATCTAACATTTCCAAGTCCTGATCTACAGGTTTAGGAAACTCCCCTACACACTTAGGCCCTCAAAGTGAGTCCTAAAATTATCTATGTACATAAAAAGAACCATTAAAAGGATGTCTATCACAAGACACCTCAAAGATTAGCATAAAAATTTCCACATGCATAAATACAACTTTCCATGGCTAATTGATAGGTCTAGAGAACCCTCCCGTGCACACAGACCACCAAGACGAGTCCTAGCCTCATAAAATGAACTCAAGTATATGCTAAGAGAAAAAAAATCATAAGTAAATCATATTGTATGCACCCTAAAATGGTCACCTAGACTTTGGGCCCCCATTCAGCAATTTATCAAATCCCTGAATCAATATTTTCAAAAATCAACATTTTTCAATTATATCAATTTCCTTGATCAAATCCTATTTTATCATTTTTGATTATTTGCCTTGGGTTAACCATTTTATCCTAAAATATTTATTTAATTAAAATGAATATTTCCTCCCCTTTTATTAAATAAAAAGCTCCCACTTTTCCTCTTATCCTAAGTTACACAAATAAAGCATTATTCTTATTTTAAAAAAAGAAGAAAAGTACTTTTTGTCTCATATGGACACAAAAGTCAACTTTTATTTTCTCATTGGAGGATATTTGTGCACATGGATTTGTCTTCTTTCAAGCTCCACCCTTAATTAAATCTTTTGCCTCTTAATCTCCATGGTCCATTCTTTCTCATTTCTTATAAAAGAAGAGCTCTCTTCCTCATTTGCATATATCTCATTTTTTATGCTAACTTTATGCTGTAGGATTTCTAGGTCACTTTGGAGCTTTTTGAATATTTGAAGACATTCTTGCATCAAGCTTTTGGAAATCATTGTTGCATCACATCTTAGATTTCTTTATTACTTCATAGTTCAGCTTTCATTTCTTGCATAGTAGTTTCATTCTCATGGCATTCATAGTTTAGATTTCCTTTATGCTATAGATTAATCTCACATAGCTTAATAGGAGGATTTGTAATACTTGCATATTTACTTTCATAGCTTAGTTTTTATCTTTCATTCTCATAGATTAGCTTGCATTGTATTACATTTTGTAGTGATTCTTGGAGATATTGGCATTCTTTCCCTTGTCTTCATTTGAATCTCTCATAGTGTGGTTGACTAGCAAGGTTATAGGCCTAATAGCTCTAGCTAAGAGCAATATTCAAACTATCCTTGTGACTCCATGCTTAGGGAGTTATGGATCAATTTTTGAGACCTCATTCTTGAGTGTTCTTGATTGTAATGATTCATAGAAGTGCACTATTTTGTGTGTAAAATATACACACTCAAATGGTGCACTTCTCTAAGTCATTATATCCAAGGGAATCCATGAAAGTGAAACCTTGAGAAAGTGACCTAGAGCTCTCTATGCATGGAGTTGCAAGATATTAAAATTGCTCTCAGCTAGAGCTATGAAGTTTATGACCTTGCTAGTCAACCACACAATGAGAGATTCAAATGAAGACAAGGGCAAGAATGCCAATATCCCCAAGAATCACTATGAAATGCAAATTCAAACTAGATTAAGATGAATATGCAAGCTAGAAATGAGAGATGAAAGCTAAGCTATGGAAATGAGAGAACAAGTATTACAAAGCCTCCTAGTTAAGCTAGATGAAATAATCTAAAGCATAAAGGAAACTAAGCTAAATATGAAGCTATGAATGCCATGACAAATGAAACTAGAATAGTATGTAGATGCAAAAGCTAAGAATGCTCCAAATATTCAAAAGCTCCAAAGTGACCTAGCAAACCTGCAACATAACATTAGCATAAAAAGATTGATATGCAAATGAGGAAGAGAGCTCTCCTTTTATAAGAAATGAGAAAGAATGGACCATGGAGATTAAGAGGCAAAATATTTAATCAACGATGGAGCATCAAAGAGGAGCAATCTATGTGCACAAGTATCCTCCAATGAGAAAATAAGAGTTGACTTTTGTGTCCATATGAAACAAAAAGTGTTTTTCTTCTTTTTATAAAATAAGAATAATGCTTTATTTGTGCAACTTAGGATAAGAGGAAAAGTGGGGGGCTTTTTATTTATTAAAAGGGGAGGAAATATTCATTTTAAATAAATAAAGACTTAGGAATAAAATGGTTAGCCCAAGGTAAATAATAAAAAATGATAAAAGGATTTGATCAAGGAAATCAATATAATTGAAAAATGTTGATTTTTTGAAAATATTGATTCAGGGATTTGATAAATTGTTGAATGGGGGCCCAAAGTCTAGGAAACCATTTTAGGGTGCATATATTTTTCCCTTTTTGACTAATGTGTGATCATTTTGGGAACACATGTGGTCAAAGAAGAATTGAAATGTGAGATTGATTTGGGATCACAAGAAAACTCAGATGTGTGTTCGATGGATGGGAACACATCGGGATAAAGATAAGCCAGTTGAAAGACAAGACCAACACTATTGCTGTTAAGTGATAATCAAGTCTCAAAATAAGAGATAAGAATCAAAAGATAAGATCAACACCGTTGCTGTTAAGTGATAGTCAAGTCTCAGAAATAAAAATCTCAAGCTGAGCTGAATGATAAGCTGAATCAAAGGTTAAAGTTGATAGGTACTACCCCCTCAGAATCGAAATCAAAATCAGGTAGAGGAGAAATAGTAAATTGATAAACTTGATCAAGTCACTAGAAATTATAATCAAAGGTGAAACATAATAGGATAACCATCAAGCAGTGAAGATATGCCCCAGTTTGACTAAAAAGATATAGGATAAAGGTAAAGTCAAACCTCAAAGAGATGAAGCAGATGAAAATGAATGAAAGACTAAGAGTTTGAAAGAGATGGGGGTGAAGAAATGAAGATGCCCTAATAAAGATAGAAGGATCAGGCCTCAAATGGTCAACCAACTGCACAAAAGAGGGTGAAATTTTTTAAATGCAATTTTGACTATCAAGATGAACTCAAATTTTGATTTCGAGTCTGAAAATGGATCCAAGACATTGAAATTAGTTAGGGGTGCAATTTTTGTGAAATTCTGAGGTGTTTTGAAAATTGGTCAAAAAGTCAAAATGCTATATAAGAGGTGAAAAGGATGTGATATGAAAGACAAGGAGTGAAAGACATGATCGAGAAAAGGAAAGGTGAGCACAGTTGACCAACAGGTCCACAAAAGATAAAATGAGAGCTCTCTCCCTATGCAAGGTGCAAAACTAAACTAACATGAACCTACAAATGCAAGCTACTATGAAAAGTGGTTGACTTGCAAGGTCACAATGCTAATAGACATCTAATAATCATCATCAAGCTTTATTGGTAGCTTCGCAAGATCATACAATACACACTAGTATGACTATGTGAATCTGAATATGATCTATATCAGATAGAATGTGGAAATCTCACCTAGGCACCAAAGACATGTAGGTCAAGATGACTAGTGCAGTGAGATTACCTGAGTTTGCTATAGCGAGCTTATGCTTGCATCGGGACATAAGAAGGCCAAGATGGCTATAAGCATGCACTCACAAAACAATCAAGGATAATACTTTGTAGATTCTAAGTGTCAAGTGGATCAAGCATAAATGCTAATGACAATTAGGACCAACAAAATATACCCACAAGTAGAAAAAATAATAAAAAATGTCCTCATACCTGCAGTCTTCTAGCTATGCATCATCGAAAACTTCTTAGGGAAAAGAACACTCATCAAAGAAATCATCATAGACAGCACACAAGGAAATAAAGTCAAATAAGTCTCAGTGAGTTGAGTGTTTAAGTGCGTGTGTGTAGGTCATAGAGTCAAACTTTAAGTATCACATCTACCAATGAGAAATATCATATCATGCTCGACTGCGGGTAGGATATCTGATAAGTATTGAGAAATACTTGACGTTAGGGTAGTGTTGAAAAATATAGTTTGGGGTTGTGTTGAAAAACACCATTTGCAAGATGTCCTAAAGACCAACGCATCCTAGAGACCAAAGCTAACACGGTTATGCCCCCTAGACAAAGACAAAGACCAATTCCAAATCAAGGCAACAAGGTCAAGGCATGATGGAGAAAGGCTAAGTGTCGAGGATACATGCTAAGAAATAAGGGTGCAAAGGCCTTAAGTAGCGCCTATTTCTAGGTTTTCACCACTTGGAGATTTTTTATTTTTTCAATTTTTTTTGTATTTTTGCTACCAAGTTGCCTGTTTCTAGGTTTTCACCAAGGCACTTTTTCTATTTTTTTCAATTTTTTGCATTTTTTTATTTTTTTGTATTTTTTCAAGACTTATATGCTTTTTAGGATTTTTTCAACATCATATATGAGTTTTTTTTTAATTTTTTTGGATCAATAAGGTATATACAAAGAATGCCCCCAGACCAAATGGGCATCAAACTCCCAAGCAAGATCACATCGTGTAGTCCCAATGTCTAGCAAGGTGCAGGATGGGAGGGATTAGCAAGCTGGTGGAGGAGATGGAAGACAAGAGAATGAAGGAGAATGAAGGGAAGAAATCCTCAAGGGAAAACTCCTCAAGAGTACCCAAGCTAGGGAAAAAATGTCATGTAAAGCACATTTGGACAAGCAATGAAAGGCTAGCATAGGATAAGTCACAAAAGCGTAATGAAAAAGAAGGAAATGATACAGTCCAAAGGAGTAGACATGTCAAGAGACTTCATAGCATCGTGTTTTACTCTTTTTTTTATTAGATCAAGACCAAAGGGGAAAAGGATAGCAAAAGGCTAGAGTGAATGGAGGAAAATAAATATGAAGGCTAAACATGAATGGAATGAAAGCAAGATCATCGTAAGATAGCTCACAAGATAGCCAAATGTTCATGTATAAGTCAACATTGCCAAGATCAAATAGAGAAGATGGAATGGATGAAATATGTAGAAGAACTACGCATGATGCATGATTGCCAGGTTTTCATCATGATACTTATCCAAGGCACCACAAGGGAGTGGTTTTCACCATAGGATGAATTTATTTCTCTTTACTTTTTCTACCAAGGTTCCTGTTTCCAGGTTTCCACCAAGGCACATTTTCAATTTTTTCATTTTTTGTTTTCTTTTTGAATTTTTCTATTTTTTGGAAGAAGGCAAACTTTTTAGATAATGCTCCTTGAAAGGATAAACCATGATATGTCAAGAATTCAACATGATATGCTCAAAGATGCTGATAGGGAAAGGAGGATGGAAGAGAAAAATGGAGGATAAGGTTTTATGTAAAGCGAGTGAGGTTGGAAGATAGGAGGTATAGAAAATTGAGGAAAAAGGATAGAAGGTAGAAGGATAATGAATGGAAGGATTGTGAAAGCGTAGATGGAAAGGAAGGCAAGATCAATGTCAAGACACACCTTGAAGGGTGGCGACAAGGTGGAGGAAATTTGAATAAGGAATACAAGAAGGAATATGGTGAATGTTTAGCAGAGGTTGCGGTCCAGGCACATGGAATAGAAGAATGTTTTTGGAAAAAGATGAGGCAGAAGCCTTTGGAAGCTTGAATGTCAACTTCACTTTTTGTTCAATATTAGACTCTTTCAAGAGAGACTTTGGAATCCATATAGCCTTAGGCTTTTCATTTCTTTTTGATGATTTAGATAGAATATCTTCAATGATGGATTTTGGAACCCATACTTGTCTTGTAGTTTTCTGCTTAGATATCTCTTTTTACTTCATGCCTCCATGTCGATTAGAGGAGACATGGTGATCTTCTTTTTTTGATGGATTCTTTTATTGCTTCTTTTTCTTATATTGAACATTCAAGTTACTTCCAAAAGACTTGAGACTTGTGGAAGAAGGAGAATATGATTGGTTTAGATGGGTGGGTGGATGAAAAGGATTCAAGGGTATGCATCTATGTTGATCTTGAGGAAAGATAGGAGATGGAGGGATGTAAGGACCCAAGATGGATGAAGAATTAGGAGAGTTAGGAGGGGAAAGTGAAGGGACATAAGGACCCAAGATGGAAGGCAAACATGAAGCCTATAGTAGTAGTGGAGGAGGTCCAAGGATGGAAGTGGAAGATGCAAAAGGATAATCAATAAGTTCATCAACATCTATATGACAACCAAGGACATCACATTTTTCAATTATATCAATTTCCTTGATCAAATCCTTTTATCATTTTTGATTATTTTCCTTGGGCTAACCATTTTATTCCTAAGTCTTTATTTATTTAAAAAGAATATTTCCTCCCCTTTTAATAAATAAAAAGCCCCCCACTTTTCCTCTTATCCTAAGTTGCACAAATAAATCATTATTCTTATTTTATAAAAAGAAGAAAAGCACTTTTTGTCTCATATGGACACAAAAGTCAACTCTTATTTTCTCATTGGAGGATACTTGTGCACATGGATTGCTCCTCTTTGATGCTCCACCATTGATTAAATCTTTTACCTCTTAATCTCCATGGTCCATTATTTCTCATTTCTTATAAAAGGCGAGCTCTCTTCCTCATTTGCATATCAATCTTTTTATGCTAATGTTATGCTGCAGGTTTTTTAGGTCACTTTGGAGCTTTTGAAAATTTGGAGCATTCTTGGCTTTTGCATCTACATGCTATTCTAGTTTCATTTTTCATGGCATTCATAGCTTCATATTTAGCTTATTTTCCTTTATGCTTTATATTATTTCATCTATCTTAACTAGGAGGCTTTGTAATACTTGTTCTCTCATTTCCATAGCTTAGCTTGCATCTCTTGTTTCTAGCTTGCATATTCATCTTAATCTAGTTTTCATTTGCATTTCATAGTGATTCTTGGGGATATTGGCATTTTTTCCCTTGTCTTCATTTGAATCTCTCATTTTGTGGTTGACTAGAAAGGTCATAAGCTTCATAGCTCTAGTTGAGAGCAATTTTAATATCTTACAACTCCATGCATAGAGAGCTCTAGGTCACTTTCTCAAGGTTTCCCTTTCATGGATTCCCTTGGATATAATGACTTAGAGAAGTGCACCATTTGAGTGTGTACACATATAACCTAAAAAAAATAAGTAATGAACATACATAGGTGATAAAAATTTCCACATGCATTAACACAATATTCCATGGCTTATTTCTAGGTCTAGGGAACCCTCCTATGCTTGAAATTTGGCTAAGTCTAGAATTTTTCAAAAATCCCCAAAATATAGAATTTGCATCTTAACTCCTATGAAGTTGGAACCTATCTCAAACATCCTAAAATGTATTTATACAAATATAACTTAAAGTATAAGAAATTAAATATATCAAACTTATACTTAAATGTTATATTTGTTTAAATCCTACCACTTGAATGGGTCCTAGCCTCATAAGAAGGTCACAAGTACAAGACAAATACTGAAATCACATACGTAACATCCTATCATTCCCACTAAACTATGTATAGACATTCATAAGTGATACCAAATGCAACCCAATCATAGGGAACATATTACAAAGGTTTTAAGCTCAAATTCTACAAATTTTGAGCCCTCAAAACCCTAAAAACCCCCATACGACAATACATAACTACCCATACAACATTCTATTAATGGTCATATGACACTTGACCAAGTTTCGTATGGGTAAGTTTATAATCTTGTACGACCCTATATGATACTTTTCAAAACTTAATTCAAAATTTCCTGAAAAGGCCAAAAACTAACTTTTTAAGGCATGGAGAGTGCCTGGGAAAGATTCCTTGAAGTCAACCTGATGCAGGGAATTCAATACCACATCCATGACATATCCTAAACACTAACTAAGCCTCAAATAAGAATAAAAAATTGAAAAATAATAATTCATAAATAAGCCTGCAAGAGCAATAGAAAAGGAAAAAGGACTGCATCTCATTCCTAAACCTTCCTAACCCTTCCTATTTCTTCCTAAACTTCCCTAATTCCATCCATAACAAGAAATACACCCTCCCACATGATCACAAGCATTCCTAACATCCTAGGAAGATTTTATAATGCCAAAAACCATATAAACATACATAATTCACTTCCCAGAAACCAATAGAAATACACAAAAGATAAAACATTTAAATTTTCTTTTTCAATACACAGTAAAAAATCACATATCAATCCAATAACATATAATTTAAATACTCAAACACACACACACACATAGGAGAATTCATCCCAGTTAAGACCCAACCTGGGGTCCTACAGAGAATTCTCTTCCCTTGGCTGGGGATTCTCTACAAATCTTCAAGCCTTGAGTAGATAGACTCTTGGAGAGCTTCCTCTCCAACTCCAACTCCAATAAATCCACACACACTTGTCTTCATGAAATAGAGACTCTCAAACTCACAAAAACTTCAAATAAATTTTTGGAAAAAAAATGTAGAGCACTCCCAAAAATATTCCCAAAACTCTCATCTTCAAACCACACAAAAAATTCAATTATTTATCCTCCAACTATGTGGTTGGAGGAGTTTCTTTATGGGAAGAAACTTCTCCAACTTCCATAGTTGGTTGGAGATCTAAACAAATAATTCTCGTAAAAGACTTAACAAAGTTTTAATTAATTTAATAAAATTGGTCTCAAAAGAAAACCATAACAAGAAAACTCAACAAATAACTTTCAAGGAAAACACATAGCATACACAAAAACCAACTAGCCTAACTTCTAGGAGGTCTCGAGTTCAACTCCCTCCTAGATAGCTAGTTTTACTACAAAGAGCATTTTCTTTGTATTACTATTATTTTTACTTTTATTTAATACATTTCATTAAATACACTTTATTCAATTCACTTTATTTAATTATTATAAAGAACATACCATTTACACAATCAATAAAAACATACAAATATTATTATTTATATAAGCATGGGTCTATGCATGTACACCCACAAATACACATACCTATATAACATAAAATCAATTATAACATAAATATAGAATAAATATTATACATATAGACAAGGTTAATTCTAACTCCTAACATAATCTCAGAACAACATCGAATCACAAGACCACAACATAAATTGCATTCTAATTTCCCAACTAGGGTAACTTCCTAAATATAATTCTAAGTCCATGAGTAACCTTGAGAGTAATCTTGGTAATATCTCCACATAATAATACTCAAGGATTTTTAAGGCATGCTCAGACCTATGTAGCCAGGTGGAGTCGATGTCTGGTACATTCATCCTGCAACGCTAATTAAGTATACCAACATATATATACATATGTACAAACAATGGAAAACAAGGAGGGATAGTGTGACATCATGTGGACCTCTTGTAGGAGTAACTATGACTTCCTCCCCTCATCCTATACTCACATCAGAAAGTGATATCAAAAAATCATAATTGGATTAGTGTAGTTAGTACCAGAATAATCTCTTTTCCATATTGTATAATAAGATTGCATCATAACATAATCATGTGAATGTAAATCATCTATTAACTTTCACAAACCCGTTTAACCATTAGGCATGTACTCAAAATGTCCCATTATCAAATCAAGATAAAAAATCATATAACCCTAAATGCATTAATCATGTCTAATCTCAAGTAACATTATTAGAGAAGGTAACACATCTAACCCTTAAGTGATTATAATCAATTAACCTAAGGTACACATAAATATTAATAATGAGCATCTCGTAAAGAAGCATATATGTCTATCAAGTGATCCCTAAAATATCACTGACTCATAGGAAGATATACAAAAGAACATACCTATCCAGTGTTATTATTTCCCAAATTAAAATATGAAGTTATGGTCCACTAGTACATTTGAGGTCAAATTTTGATGGCCATTTGTAAGATTTGCAATACTCATTTGTCAGTATTTCGACACATGTGTCCGTCACCATTTTTGTGTTGGAAATTGTGACGAAAGAGATATCCATCAGTTTACCGACACCCCATTACGTCGAAAACTTGCACATGATAACAACTTTGTTATGGCATTTCCTATGGTCCATCTATCAAAATTCTGACACAAAGACCTATCGGAAATATACAATCGCTGTCAGAACTAACTATCGAAAAGATATCCTTTCCAACATTAGAATTGTTGGAATAGTGACAGATCTGCAACCAACTTTTGACAGATAAACCCATCGGTGACATAGCATTACTGTCAGAATAGTCTATCAAAAATTGCATATCTGTGACATTTTAACTGTCGGAAGAGCGATGGTAGGGTAGTATATCTCCGACGGGTTGCCTTGTCAAACGTATAGCATTACTGTCGCAATAATTGTCGTAAAGTATTTTCTCTGACATTTTATTTGTCAGATAGGCAATGTGTTGTCCTATATTCTGATGAGAAATGATGTCAAATGTATAGCACTACCATCAGAATGAATTATACAATGTCAAAAAATTGACGGATATGCGCATTAAAGATAACACAGCTCAAGAGACCATCATAGGTTGTCTCTTTCTTTGGTCTATATTATTGATAGAATGTTTTACCTTTCATTAACTCATCAAATCCAGGGATTTGAAAGAATTTAATAGAATATTTTCATGACAATGTATATTATTTAAGTTGATGTTGCATGAATTTATCTACTTCACGCACTTGTAGGCTATGAGGATGGTGATAAAGAAGCATGGCCATGGGAGGAGATGCTTCTTTATCACCATCCTCATAGTCTACAAGTGCGTGAAGTAGATAAATTCATGCAATGCCAACTTAAATAATATACATTTTCATGAAAATATTCTATTAAATTCTTTCAAATCCCCGGATTTGATGAGCTAATGAAAGGTAAAACATTTTGTCAATAATATAGATTGAAGAAAGAGACAACCTATGACGGTCTCTTGAGTTGTGTTATCTTTAGTCCTAGCTACTGGGTAAGGCCTGGAAGACTTATACATGTCGATCATCGAGAATAATCACCACCTTGCATTTATGTCATTGCACAAATTGATCCTAGTCTCACAAAAACATTTTACACTTGTAAATCTCATCAATACTAGAGGCCAAAAGTAATTTTATATGATCACTAGCACATTTCGTGCATGGATGAGAAACAGT
Organism: Chamaecyparis obtusa; assembly: GCA_027943335.1. NCBI lineage: Eukaryota > Viridiplantae > Streptophyta > Pinopsida > Cupressales > Cupressaceae > Chamaecyparis > Chamaecyparis obtusa. The sequence goes on from BSBK01009734.1 coordinate 134,676, forward strand.
ATCCAAAGTTTCTAGATAACTATTTTTGAGAAGAGGAATGAGTGGAGGCCAAAGAAGGGATAATTGTGAAGGTTTTATAGATGTAGGTTACTGAATCATCATCTCTACACTAGTACTCAATCTAGCCTCCACTCCATATACATCTTCTCAAAATCTAAAAACTCTCCATCATTGATTCCCGTCATTTTTCAGCATCTTCGTGGACTAAGATCTTAAATTATTGAGCTTCTCTTTGTTTCGAGAATAGTTTAACATTCTCTACTTAACAGAGCCAGCCACGTGAAGGTGGAATCTCACTTGGCCCCTCCTAGGAGCCTCTTATGAACCTTTACAACATTTTAAGACCTCTAAGATGTATTCTTAGGGATCGTAAAGGGTCATAAAGGGTCATAAGGGGTCCTGGGACATAACAGTTGAGAAAAATAAATGTAGGCATCATGGTCACAATTTTTTGGAGACACAACATAATTGAGTGGTTTTCCCAGATGATGCAAAGTAGTGGTTTCTTTGCATAATCTAGGAATAGCACTCAATTATGTCGTGTCTCCAAAAAATTGTGACCATGATGCCTACATTTATGTTTCTCAGTTGTTGTGATATCTACATCATAGTTTGTCATTGTTGCAGCAGCAGAGCCTATATTCCACAACAGAAAGGAAGACATCTTTTTAGCCTGGGTCTGGATCCTACCCCAATTATCGAAGGATCGAGGGCCAGGCTAGAAGGATTTCTTCCCATTCTATTTGTAACAGTGTGTCGATCCATGATCTCAGGAATATCATCATCTTTCCACTCTTCATTTTCCAAAATATACCGCTTCTTCAAGCTTGCAGAGTAATCTTATTAATAATAGAACTCTTACCAATATTAGGGTACCCACAGATCAAAACAGTTCATGTTATTGGTGCTTGTGCTCAAGGATATTGATTCACTATTTTGAAACATCCAAATCATTTTTATTTCGATTTTAGAGAAAAGGAGTGGCAGAAAATGAGTGGGTGAAAGTTGATCGAGCGCGAGAGAAGGCATTGCATTTTATTTGATCATGAATGCTCTCTGAAATGACCAATCATGTTTTCTATTCGATTCTTTTTGGTGCTTTTTTTTCCCATAATCAGTAGATAAAAATCATGGTGGCAACCACTTAGCCATCTTTTTTATGTTCCAAGTATTTTACAAAGATACAGGTATGTGGATTTATCATTCAGTTGATGCAGTTATTGGTCAAATGCAAATATTTTGTCAAGTTGAAAGGGAAAGATATCAGTTTGGTGTTTTCAGTTTATGTTAAAAGTTGATTTGGTAAAATCCTCAAAAAACACACTACATGTTCTAAAATGTAAAGAAGTTGAATGTTAAATGTAAGATATATATCTCATCCATAGTAATCAAAAGAAAGGACATGAAACTTATAAGGAGATTTACCAATCCAAAAATATAAGCGAATAGGAAACATGATTAGTACCTTATGATTGGTTTTTGAGGTGCACAATCTTCATCAATCTCCTCAGAAGAAGACCCCTCCTCATGAAAAATGCATTTAACACAAAAAAAAAATCTACAAAACTGAACTAATGACATGTTTAGAACAAAGAAATAGAATGATGATAATATGCTGAAAATTTTATTATGTTTAATACACGCAAAAGGACCAGTCCCAACAATTCTTAAACATACTTTATCTGATATGATAATAACATGCTAATTAAACTGATAAAGGTGTTATCTGCATTTAATCTTCCAATTAATAATTGTTATCCAAAATCTAACCATACAACACAATAGGCACAAAAAGAGAAATTTGCACATTCATGTTATCTAATTAACACTATCTAGTAGGTTTTGTTAGTTTGCATCTACTTACTACATTTGTTATCAGATTTTACTTTTGTACTCTAAGTATTGATCAAATTATTACAAATTCAGAATAATTCATCGTTGATCATTACATTGGGCATGCATAAGAATGTAGTACAAATGTCATTTAATTCATGTTACATGATTCAATAATCAGAGTACATTTGCAAATTAGTAACAGAAAGCTAAAATGTGTAAAAGGTTCCCATGCATTGCCTCATTTTGTTCATGTTGGTTCTGTTGGTCTCTATCAGGTCCCTGCATTTAAGTTGTACCCGGGTCTCCATCTACATTTTGGTCCTTAGGGCAGCATCACCTAAAAAGAGAAAAGAAATAATTGTTAGATCATGTTGAATCTAAGCAATACAAGGAAAATAATTACATATATCAGCTATCTGTTACTATCTACATATCAATCTAAGAACAAATGTGGCAAGAAAATGAAAACTATCATTCACTACGAGAAAGTGTTAAAGGGACATGTTCTAGAATATGAAACCTTTCACTTTTAGTACCTATTGTGGTGTGTGATTTCATTTTGGACAACTAAAGAATCTGAATGAAAGGGACTTAATTGTGTTCCTGAATTAAGAAACCTTTTTCAGAGTATGTTTCTTATTGATATTGCATGTAATTAACAAGTTGTTTTGCAAATAACTGTGGACTGAATGAAAGGGACTTAATTGTGCTCCTGAATTAAGAAACCTTTTTCAGAGTATGTTTCTTATTGATATTGCATGTAATTAACAAGTTGTTTTGCAAATAACTGTGGACTGATTCACTTTTTAGTCATTTTGAAGATACATAACAAGTTCATTTCCTGTGCTACAGGAAGTTCCAGGTTGCTGATCTCCAGAGGAATCAAATTGTTTCCCCAAAAGATGTTGATTTCATCACAAACAGAGTACATTTTCAGAACTTTCAATGATTTTAATACTGAATATTTTCAAGTGCTTCAAGATTGAATCATAATATGAATGTTAACAAAATGTTATGACTAAGTGTCATGAACCCATGTTCAAACCTTAGTCATAAGCATTTTGTTGTTGATGAGTGTCACGAGCCTATGCTCGAACTTCATTGATAGAATATAAAACATTTACATCTTGCTGAACTTTATATCATAAAATGACAAATTCAGTATTAGAAAGAAAGTGTACAAAATTTTTCTACAGGAGCTTCAATAATGCTGATGTTATTTTTCTCAGAATGCCAATAGGTCACATTCTTCAGTACTTGTCAGAAATCATAAGAAAAATAGTTCATATGTTCAATTTCTGACAAGAATCATATCAATTTCAAATGCTGGAATGTAGATCATGTTTCTGAAGGGTTTGAACTCAAGGTTCAAACAATAGGGTTTTTATGCTGAAGGAACAATAACAATTTTTTAAGTTCATGTTCATGTTGGAACAGAATGTCATTCTCTGACATAATGTTATGCATTTACCATGCATTTATAAATGACAACAGTAATATCTTCTCTATATGTTTACACATTTTCAAATGTTCTTATGCTGGTTAAAGAACAATAAGATCACCTACTGGAATCATAATTCATAAACAGAGAGTTCAAGTTCATCAAATGACTTGAGGACTCCTCAGTAATAGTGGGTTTTTTTTTATTACAAGAAACAATATGTGCTAGCAAAGAGCTCAACAGTACTACAGGAAGTATCAGTGCATTTACAAGCAATAGTAAACACCTTTTGGCTATAGGTGCACATGTCTAGATATTTTATTTGCCAAGTGGAGTTCATATCTGAATTGAGCAATTAAAAGTAAAAAAGGGTGAAGTTAGCTGATGTTCTATAGATAAAACAAGTGATGCATAGATAAGGAATTTCAACATCTGAATGTTTACCAGTTGATTTATACTTTCAGCTACAGGGAAAATTTATATTGTGTGCAAGAACAGAGTTTCTATGAGGCAAAATATCTTTGACAATGTTCATCATCAGAGCCACATCAATGAAAAAGGGGTGACTAACATTGAAATATATTTCCAGTTATTAACTTCAGTGTGTATGCAGGTCAACAAATGATTCTATACTTCCAGCATGATGCTTTGTATTTTGCAAACAGAGGCTACAAATGGATCCCATATTTTCAGCATTTGATGTTATATTTTTGCAGAGATAAGAGGTTTTTGATATCAAATCTTTCACTAACAAAGAAGCTCATAGTGCATGTATTTCTAGTAGGCGGTAGACCCACATTTTCATCATTAAACCTTATGTTTCATGAAGAGAAGAAATTCAGTTTTTATGAACAAAGCCACGTTTTTTTTTTTAAAACGTCATTGAAAAGTGTGAACTGGAGTTCAAATCTTTATTCTATGCAAAGAAAGGAATGTGAGTAACAGAGATGGCCACATTTTTTGAAACATTAAACAACAAGTTCATACCAAATGAACTCATATTTTAGCAATAGGAACCCATATTTCTTGCATCTACAGAGGGTTTCAAAATTGGAACAACAATAAATGCATGTCGATATTCATGAGATAAAAAGAGACTCCACATTTTTTATCAAAATGTTAATGCAGAGTTTTCAAAAGTCAATAACGCATACATATAGTAGAGAATCATGTGTTTTGTTCTTCAAATCAAGAATGCATAGTTCAAAAAATGAAAATAGCAAGTGAGCCCTTTTTCATGCAATGAATGTCATTTTTATGCAAAGAGAAAAAAAAATCGACAGAGACTTCAAAGGTCTTCCATGTATTATGCAGCAGAAGGAGGTACGGTTTTATCAAAGGAAAGGAGCCCACATTTTTATTTAAAAACGTTAACACCAGTGCACTCACATTTTTAACAAAGAAAGCCAAGTTTTAATATGAAACATCAATGCAGTTTCCAGAATAAAGGGCCACATTTTTTATTAAAACGTTAATGCAGAGTGTTGACAGAGAGTTCAAACATATTTTATGTAGAGATCAGCTCATATCTACAGCAAAGTAAAGCATTAGATCAAATCAGTTAAGACCCTTTTCGCATGCAAGAAGATGCACGTTTTCAAAGCAAGTAATGGACAGAGAGTGAAAGAAATGTTAACTTACAGTTTCAGCAGAGAGAAGACCGAGTTCTTCATTGTTTGAAGGATTAGTTTTCCTTGATTTTGAGCCAAAAATCTTTAACAGATGACCAGTTCCAGTGTATATCTTCAAAGAACTAGGGTTTCAAACCCTTTGTATTGCAAATAAACTTCACGAAATGCCAAGTTCGACAACAAGACCAAAGCCCAAAAACAAAATAGTATATATTTTGGCATCCACAATGTTAAGACTGAAAGAAGGTTAGTTCTACCATGAGAAATTTTCCATTTGTCCCATGTTTCTAGCATAGTCGAAAATGTAAAGGCAAGTGGGTCGAGCTTACTCCCCACTCTACCTATTTCATAATTGCTAAAGTTCGTATGTTAGAAGTTAGGGTAGACTTAGGTTATTATTTATTAAGTTTTTGATATTTATATTTAAAACTTTTAAATAATGATTTAGTGACATTAAAAAATATTAAATATTTATTAATATTTGTTTTCTTTTAATTTAATTGGCTAAATATTTGTATTAAGAGATTTATCTCTTTAATTATAAAACCAATTATATTAAAAGAATGTATTAATTTTGGCTTAATTCATGATGTAAAAGGAAATTTTTTCCTTGTATATAGCCAAAATTTAGGGGTTGATAGACTTTTCAGTTTGATGACATGTGGTCTAAATATCTAGCATGATTTATGGCCCTTATTGAGCATTTTTAGGGGAGATAGGCATTCCGGGATTAGGGTTTTGGAGGCCTTTTTAGGGAAGAAGATTTTCTTTTCTAAGGGTTGCAGATTTTGAAAGGAGGGCATTTTAGTGAATGTACTGTTCCTAGATGTTTCTCAGACCATTTTTGTAACCATTTTGTAGAACTTTGTGAAGGAAATATACCAGATTACAGGTCATTTTTGTGTTCAGATTATCATTCCTTTCCATCTTCTTTAGTAAGTGTTTATAATTTTGATTTTGATTTTGGATGTGAAAGTTTCATTGTTCCTTCCAAGATTGATTAGTCAAATTAATCAAACCTTATTTGAGAAACGTATGTTGCTAAGAGTTCAGTAATTTGTGGTTAATCCCTTATTATCAAATTCATTAGTCTATATGATGAAAAGTGTTCCAATCATCTGAGTTTCATTGTGAACTAGGTCTGGAGTTGTTGTTTTCTTTTTTTATTTTTGAATCAGTTATTGGTGTATCACCTTATTTTCTAAGTTTATCAATTCCTTTTCCCCTTTTCCCATCAAGTTTTTTTCAGGTTAGTAAAGTGATAGCCAATTTTTATAGGAGTCGGCCTAGAATCCAAAGATTCCTTTCCAATCATAGTCCACCTAGAGCTAGGAAAGGTTTCCATTGTCAGTTAGAATTGTTGTTAGCCTCATTGCCTGATAAAGGTAACAATTCTAAACCTAAACAGTTTTTGGCATGCCCGATGGGACACGAACTGCTTCCCAGTTCCGAGCTGTTTGATGTGTATTGATTTCAAATTTTTAGCTAGAGCTCTAAGTGTCAATTTTGATGAGAAGAACTCCTACCAGAGAAAATAAAGAGGGGTTCATTTATCAAGAATTACAGTCAAGAAGAAGAGGTGGAAGATCAACCAGAGGTGGAAGAATATATCATGATCCCAAGAGGTATCTCATTGAATTCAAATTTCTCTTCTTTTGATAACTCTATTTTTGAACAGCAAGCTGCAAATTCTGAGGAACTTGAGGTTATCATTGAAGAAGTTGAGCTACTAGAGGATCTTGACATAAATCATTCTAGATCTAATTTTCCAAGCTTTGAAGGTTTATCTATTAACCATTCTATTCTAGAAGCTTCTACAAGTGGTGTTGTTGTAACACCTCAACATCTGAAAACTTATCAAAGAAAGGTTGTATAGCCTCCTCCTATTTTACCAACTATGCAGTAGCAAGGACAACAACAACAGATGGCTATAAATTTTTCATTTGTCACTTTTGATCAGGGTAGTCCTTTAAGGATTGCAAATCACAATAATATTCCAGTAGCTGCCCTAAAAGGATTGCTTACATTTAATGGAGAAGGTCCTGTAACAGCTATTGAGCATATCAGAGATGTTGCAACCTTGTGCAATATGCATCATATCACTAATGAAGATGTAGCTTTGAAGCTACTAGCAACATCGCTTAAGGGAAAGGCCCTTGATTGGTTCAGGACTCTTTCGGTGAATTCCATTTCTACATGGGATATTCTTGGTGAGAGATTATCAAAGTATTTTGAAGACAAGTCTGATAATCTATCTCTTGTAGAACAATTGACAACAATCAAAAGAGCTCCACAAGAGGAGATGAGTGATTTCAATCTGTAGTTTCAGAAAACTTGGGATCGGATTCCTGCTACGGTAAGGCCTTCAGCTGATTATGCATTCCTATATTATTTGAAGAGTCTTAATAGTGATATATCTATGATTATCCAATCTATGGGGGGTAATACTTTACCTCAAGCTTATGATTATGCTATTAGGGTAGAGAATAGTCTTATTCAAGTAGGAAAGATATCTCCTAGGCCTCCTATGCCCTTCTTTCCTAATATTCAAGCAAACATGCCATTAGTGGTTCCTCCATTGTTTGGTGTCTCATCTTATAAGCCTATGGAAATAGCTCTTGTAGCTTACCCGAATGAGTTGCAAACCATTAAGGACAACCAGAAGAAAATTGAGAGTTTACTACAATCTTTTGGGAATGAGTTGGTAGCACTGAAGAGAAATCAATCTCAGGTTAACCCTGCTATTCAGAACTAGTTTGCTGGTCCATCTTCCACACCATACTCAAATCAGTCCAATTTTCAATCTAATAGGCAACATTTTCAAGGTAATACCAATGCAAATAGGTAGAATTGGAACATGAGGCCCAATAGGTAGTATAATCCAGCACATCTTAATGCTATTAGGGACATTGTACCTTCCCAAAATAACATTGCTACTGACTGGTGTTTTCCATGTAGTGAAGCACATGATCAATCAACATGTTCTAATGGTATTTTGAATCAAGCTCTTATGGTTCAAAATTCATTAAATTCACAACAAAATATTTCTGTTGAAGAGGTTCAAAATCAGGCAGATCCGAATATTGAAACTAGGTTTTTGAATTGGCAAGAAGAAGAATTATGTGGATTTAATGAGGACACATCAATTGCAGCCAATACCAGAGCTAAAAAGAGAGCTCTTGAAGTAGATAGGACTGCTAAAAATACTTCTAGTACACCAGTTTCTATCTTGAAGAATCTGACATTCACTACTACTAGAGATCAAAATCTGAAAGGGGCTGATCAAGGATCACCTAGATCAGCACACAAGGTACAGTTTTCAGTTCCTTTCAATATTGTTGATACTATGAAGAAAACTAATGTTACCTTGTCCGCTTGGGACACTCTGCATATTCCTGGTCAAATTGAAATTTTAAGAGAAGGTTTATCTAAGTTGTCAAGTAATTCACAGCAAGTTGTCCAGTAGCAACCAAGTGTAATTATGGTTAATTTTGAGCCCTCAAAAGCTCAAGAAAAGACATCAAAAGAGGCAAGTAAGCCTATAAAAGTATAGCAGCCAGCAAGTACAGAGGTAAAGAAGGCTGTCAATACTAAAAAATCAGCAGTTTCAGCTGATCAAAAGTCTGCGAATGTTTAGAAAACATCAAAGAAGGAAGGTAATAAAACTCCAAATTAGAAACCTCCTCCTTTTTATGTTACTCTGATTATTGGTAATAAACTTGTTCATAATTGCATGGTTGATAGTGGTGCCACTAGTACTATAATGCCAAAAAAGGTGGTTGATTCACTAAATCTCAAGTATGAACCTCTTGAAAAAGGTGTAGTACAGCTTGATGGTACTATTGTAAAAACCTTAGGAGTTATCAAAAATGCAAGCTTAACACTTCATTCTTGCCCAAATTTTTCTATTTTGCAAGATATCTATGTAATTGACCTGCCAGCATACTTTGCTATATGTTTATCCAGAGATTTCACAGCTAAGATTGATGGTTATTTTTCATCAGACTGGTCACATCTATTTTTTAGAACAAGGTATGGTACTAGAGTCACCATTCAATCTGAATCCTTGTCAAAAAACCATATTGGGCCATACAATCTCAGTCCAATCAATGCAAACTGCATTAACATGGATCAAAATGAGATTCCCTAGTGTTCATCTTACAATACCAAAACTAAAGCATATCCAGACATAGTTCTAGATGAATGGGCTTTCAGAAATGCTCATAAAGATTAATCTTTTGATGTTGGTTTTGGAAATTACATGATGTTTGAATCTGATGTTGTTATTCCTAACCTAGTTATGGATCAAGAAACTAAATCTAATGAGTCTAATTAGGTTTGGGATCTATTTTTTGATGGTTCAAGGAACAAAGATGGTGTGGGGGTAGGAGTTATATTAGTATCTCCTAGTGGTGATAAATTTTATGTTGCCTATAAACTAAATTTTCCTTGTTCCAACAATGTAGCAGAATATGAAAGTTTAATTCAGGGCTTAGAATGGGCAAGGCTGAAAGGTATTAAGTGTCTCAGAGCTTTTGGAAATAGTGAGCTTATTGTTAGGCAGGTGAGAGGCCTTAATACTGTAAAAAATGATTTGTTGAAGATGTATAAGTCTAGGGTATCTGATATGTTAGCAGAATTTGATGCTTTTAATTTGATATCTATACCTAGAAGGCAAAACCTGCATGTAGATAGGCTAGTTGCAATTGGTACTCAAGCTGATATTATTGAAAATAAAGGACTGTTTACTTATCAGTCTCATGTTAAGGTAGTTTTCAGGCCATCTATACCTGATAATGATGCATATTGGCAAGTTTTTAATACTGATGAGCATATTTTGAGTTTCCTGACAGAAACTAATGATTTCTCAGCTCCTAAGGATAGCAAGAGTAATCAGAAAATTGAGGATCAGATTATCCAGTTGAAGTCCAATAAGTTGCCAAAGGGACTAGTCATCTTGGAATCCATTTTCAATTCTGATGATCAGTTCAAAAAAGGTAAAACCAGCTTGCTGGTTAAAGAAGATCATTATGAGGAAGTTGAGAATTTTAGAGACAAGTGGCTTAAAGTTGGTAAGATAAATTCTCCTATGGAAAAAGAGTTGTTCATTGATCTTTTTAAGGAATTTAGTGATGTTTTTGCTTGGGACTATTCTGATCTTAAGGGCTTTGATCCTCAGCTTGCTCAGCATACTATAGAATTAGAACCCAATGCAAAACCAATCAGCCAGAGACAAAGGCCTATTAACCCAAAATTAGAGCCTTTAATGCTCAAAGAGTTAAGAAAACTATTAGATGGAGATATTATTTTCCCTATTAAGCATACATCTTGGGTTTCTAACTTAGTTCTAGTTAGAAAGAAGAATGGTGAGATTAGATTATGTGTAGATTTCAGAGATCTGAATAGGGCCTCTCTGAAAGATAGATATCAACTTCCTTCAATGGAATAGATTCTTCAATATGTATCTAGATTAGAGAGATTTTCTCTTCTTGACTGTTATTCTGGTTAAAGAATCAGACCAGTATAAAATATCTTTTACTACAAAATGGGGCACTATGGCCTACAAAAGAATGCCCTTTGGATTTTCCAATGCTGGGGCAACCTTTCAAAAGGCAATGGACATGGCCTTCAAAAATCTTATGTATAAGTTTTTTTTAGTCTACCTTGATGACATTACCATTTATAGTAGAGAAGTTGGTCAACACATTGACCATTTAAGACAAATCTTGCAAAGATGCAGAGCATTTGGCATATCTTTGAATCCTAAGAAATCTATTTTTGCTATTCATGAAGGCAAATTATTAGGTTATAAGGTTTCTAAAGAAGGTACAAAAATAGATCCTAAGAGAATTCATGCAATCCTAGAGCTTTCACTGCCTAAACATAAAAAGGGTTTGTAGAGTTTCATCGGCAGGATCAATTTTGTATGAAGGTTCATTTCGGATATTGCTAACTTATTGAAACCATTAACATCTATGTTGAAAAAGAATGTTTCTTTTAGCTGGACTGAAGCAAGGAAAAAGAATTTTGAGCTGATCAAGCAAGCTCTATCCTCAGCTCCTACTCTAGTAAATTTAGATTTTAATAAAGATTTTATCTTATATGCTTATGGTGCTACTGATATAATTTTTGCTATGCTGGTTCAAAAAATGATGAAGGACAGGAGCACCCAATTGCTTTCTTTAGCAAGGGAATGGATGACTACAAGCAAAGGTACACATTTGTTGAGAAACATGTACTTGTTGCCATCAAGGCATTGAAAAAGTTCAAACATTTGATTGCTAATAACAAAGTGCATCTTATGGTTGCACTTCCAAGCGTTAAAGAATTCTTATTAAGCAAGGATGTAAATGAGAAGCGTGCTAGCTAGATAACCAGGGTGATGGAGTATGACATAAAAATACATGTTACCAAGCTGGTAAGAGGAAAAGGCCTTTGTGCCCAACTAGAAAATGAAGAGGAAGGTGCTGAAATTCCTCAAAAATTTGATCATTCTCAGGTTGATACAGTTCTGATTTTCAATTCAGAAACCTGGTTATCTAATATGACCAAGTATCTTCAGACTGGGTTATGTCCAAGTGACCTTAATAAGGCCCAAAGAAGGTACTATAGATTTCAATCTATTCCTTATGTCCTTATTGATGGATTTTTATACAGGAAAGATTATTCTAGTATGTTTTTAAGGTGTGTTGATACACTTGATCAAAAAATAATATTTTCTGAGTTTCATGATGGATCATGTGGTGGTCACTTTAGTCCTAAGACTACAACAATGAAAATACTGAGGGTGGGCTATTATTGGCTTGACTTGTTCAAAGATGCTTATGCTTGGGCTAGAAAGTGTCAAAAATGTGCATTATTTGCAGGTAAACAAAAGCTGGTAGCATTGCCATTGAAACCTATTATTGTTGATCAACCATTTGCAAAGTGGGGAATGGACTTCATAGGTCCTATTCACCCTAATTCTAGTGCTGGCCATAAGTGGATTTTGACTGCCACTAATTATTTCACAAGGTGGACTGAAGCTATTGCATTAAAGGAAGCTACTGGACCTACTATTTTGAGGTTTTATGAAGACATAATTACCAGGTTTGGAGTTCCTCAATCAATCATTTTAGATAATGCTATGGCTTTCATTGGTTTATCTATCACAGAATGGGCTATTAGAAATGGAGTTTACCTCAACACTTCATCAAACTATTATCCTCAAGGTAATGGTCTTGCAGAGTCTACTAACAAGAACTTAACAAGGATTATCAAGAAGACTCTGCAGGAAAACAAAAGAGATTGGCATTCAAAACTGAAGGCAGCCCTATGGCTTGACAAAATAACTCCTAAATAGGTCATTGGTAATTCACCTTATGTCCTAGTTTATGGAAAAGAGGCTAGATTGCCAGTTTCTACTGAGTTTCTAGCATTACAACTTGCTGATCAGATGCTATTATTCGAGGAAGAAGACCCATTGAAGATTAGGTATGTTGATTTACTTAAGTTGGAAGAAGATAGGAGGAATGCATTGGATATAATGGAGCTAAAACAAGCTCAAACTAAAATTTCTTTTGATAAGAAGGAAAAGTTCAAAAATTTCAAGGTGGGAGACTTAGTTCTAAAGTGGGATGTTTTGAAAAGTAGGCTAGGACAGCATGGAAAATTTGATAATTTTTGGTCAGACCCATTTGTCATTAAAGCCTGTAAAGAAAATAATGCATTTCAGTTGTCCACAACTGAAGGAGAAGAGCTACAAATTCCAGTTAATGGAATTCACCTCAAGCTTTGCTTTGAGGGTTAGGTTTGCCAAGGTTTTTCACTTTCAATAAGTGTTGTTCCAGCACTAGGTTTTAGGTTGTTTTGAGTCTAGGTCTTCTAGGTTGCATGAGTCTAGTTATAGATGCATTTCATTTCAATAAACTGCATTCATGGTTCAGTTTTCTAAGTTTGCAAGCCCTAGGATAAGTCTACAAGGTCATGTCTAGCAGGCAGACATCCAGCAGAAGTCGCCAAAATTGTTATCCAAAATCTAACCATACAACACAATAGGCACTAAAAGAGAAATTTGCACATTCATGTTATCTAATTAACACTATCTAGTAGGTTTTTTTAGTTTGCATCTACTTACTACATTTGTTATCATATTTTACTTTTGTACTCTAAGTATTGAACAGATTATTACAAATTTAGAATAATTCATCATTGATCATTACATTGTGCATCCATAAGAATGTAGTACAAATGTCATTTGATTCATGTTACATGATTCAATAATCAGAGTACATTTGCAAATTAGTAACAGAAAGCTAAAATGTGTAAAAGGTTCCCATGCATTGCCTCCTTTTGTTCATGTTGGTTTTGCTGGTCTCTGTTAGGTCCTTGCATTTAAGTCGTACCCAGGTCTCCATCTGCATTTTGGTCCTTAGGGTAGCATCACCTAAAAAGAGAAAAGAAATAATTGTTAGATCTTGTCGGATCTAAGCAATACAAGGAAAATAATTACATATATCAGCTATCTGTTACTATCTACATATCAATCTAAGAACAAATGTGGCAAGAAAATGAAAACTATCACTCACTATGAGAAAGTGTTAAAGGGACATGTTCTAGAATATGAAACCTTTCACTTTTAGTACCTATTGTGGTGTGTGATTTCATTTTGGACAACTAAAGAATCTGAATGAAAGGGAATTAATTGTGTTCCTGAATTAAGAAACCTTTTTCAGAGTATGTTTTTTATTGATATTGCATGTAATTAACAAGTTGTTTTGCAGATAACAGTGGACTGATTCACTTTTCAGTCATTTTGAAGATATAGAACAAGCTAGTTTCCCGTGCTACAGAAAGTTCCAGGTTGCTGATCTCCAGATGAATCAAATTGTTTCACCAAAATATGTTGATTTCATCACAAACAGAGTACATTTTCAAAACTTTCAATGATTTTAATACTGAATATTTTCAAGTGCTTCAAGATTGAATCATAATATGAATGTTAACAAAATGTTATGACTGAGTGTCACAAACCCACATTCAAACCTCAGTCATAAGCATTTTGTTGTTGATGAGTGTCATGAGCCCATGCTTAAACTTCATTAACAGAATATAAAACATTTACATCTTGCTGAACTTTATATCATAAAATGACAAATTCAATATCAAAAAGAAAGTGTAGAAAATTTTGCTACAGGAGCTTCAATAATGTTGATGTTATTTTTCTCAGAATGCCAATAGGTCACATTCTTCAGTACTTGTCAAAAATCATAAGAAAAATAGTTCATATGTTCAATTTCTGACAAGAATCATATCAATTTCAAATGTTGGAATGTAGATCATGTTTCTGAAAGGTTTGAACTCAAGGTTCAAACAATAGGGTTTTTATGCTGAAGGAACAATAACAATTTTTTAAGTTCATGTTCATGCTAGAATAGAATGTCATTCTCTGACATAATGTTATGCATTTACCATGCATTTATAAATGACAACAGTAATATCTTCTCTATATGTTTACACATTTTCAAATGTTCTTATGCTGGTTAAAGAACAATAAGATCACCTACTGGAATCACAATTCATAAACAGAGAGTTCAAGTTCATCAAATGACTTGAGGACAAAGAGCTCAACAGTGCTACAGGAAGTATCAATGCATTTACAAGCAATAGTAAACACCTTTTGGCTATAGGTGCACATGTCCAGATATTTTATTTGCCAAGTGGAGTTCATATCTGAACTGAGCAATTAAAAGTAAAAAAGGGGTGAAGCTATCTGATTTTCTATAGATAAAACAAGTGATGCATAGATAAGGAATTTCAACATCTGAATGTTTACCAGTTGATTTATACTTTTAGCTATAGGGAAAATTTATATTGTGTGCAAGAACAAAGTTTCTATGAGTCAAAATATCTTTGACAATGTTCATCATCAAAGCCACATCAATGAAAAAGGGGTGATTGACATTGAAATAAATTTCCAGTTATTAACTTCAGTGTGTATGTAGGTCAACAAATGATTCTATACTTCCAACATGATGCTTTGTATTTTGCAAATAGAGGCTACAAATGGATCCCATATTTTCAGCATTTGATGTTATATTTTTACAGAGATAAGAGGTTTTTGGTATCAAATCTTTCACTAACAGAGAAGCTCATAGTGCATGTATTTCCAGCAGGCGGTAGACCCACATTTTCATCATTAAACCTTATGTTTCATGAAGAGAAGACAATTCAGTTTTTATGAACAAAGCCATGTTTTTTTTTAAAAAAATGTCATTGAAAAGTGTGAACTAGAGTTCAAATCTTTATTCTATGCAAAGAAAGGAATGTGAGTAATAGAGATGGCCACATTTTTTGAAACATTAAACAGCAAGTTCATACCAAATGAACTCATATTTTAGCAACAGGAATCCATATTTCTTGCATCTACAGAGGGTTTCAAAATTGGAACAACAATAAATGCATTTTGATATTCATCAGATAAAAAGAGACTCCACATTTTTTATCAAAATGTTAATACAGAGTTTTCAGCAGTCAATAACACATACATATAGCAGAGAATCACATGTTTTGTTCTTCAAATCAAGAATGCACAGTTCAGAAAATGAAAACAGCAAGTGAGCCCTTTTTCATGCAATGAATGCCATTTTTATGCAAAGAGAAAAAAAAAATGACAGAGACTTCAAACGTCTTCCATGTATTATGCAGCAGAAGGAGGTACGGTTTTATCAAAGGAAAGGGGCCCACATTTTTATTTTAAAATGTTAACACCAGTGCACTCATGCTTTTAACAAAGAAAGCCAAGTTTTAATATTAAACAGCAATGCAGTTTCCAAAATAAAGGGCCATGTTTTTTATTAAAACGTTAATGCAGAGTGTTGATAGAGAGTTCAAACATATTTTATGCAGAGATCAGCTCATATCTACAGCAAAGTAAAGCCTTAGATCAAATCAATTAAAACCCTTTTCACATGAAAGAAGATGCACGTTTTCAAAGCAAGTAATGGATAGAGAGTGAAAGAAATGTTAACTTACAGTTTCAGCAGAGAGAAGACCGAGTTCTTCATTGTTTGAAGGATTAGTTTTCCTTGATTTTGAGCCAAAAATCTTTAACAGATGACCAGTTCTAGTGTATATCTTCAAAGAACTACGATTTCAAACCCTTTGTATTGCAAATAAACTTCACGAAATGCCAAGTTCGACAACAAGACCAAAGCCCCAAAACAAAATAGTATATATTTTGGCATCCACAACGTTAAGATTGATAGAAGGTCAGTTCTACCATGAGAAATTTACCATTTGTCCCATGTTTCTAGCATATTCAAAAATGTAAAGGCAAGTGGGTCAAGCTTACTCCCCACTCTACCTATTTCATAATTGCTAAAGTTCGTATGTTAGAAGTTAGGGTAGACTTAGGTTATTATTTATTAAGTTTTTGATATTTATATTTAAAACTTTTAAATAATGATTTAGTGACATTAAAAAATATTAAATCTTTATTAATATTTGTTTTCTTTTAATTTAATTGGCTAAATATTTGTATTAAGAGATTTATCTCTTTAATTATAAAGCCAATTATATTAAAAGAATTTATTAATTTTGGCTTAATTCATGATGTAAAAGGAAATTTTTTCCTTGTATATAGCCAAAATTTAGGGGTTGATAGACTTTTCAGTTTGATGACATGTGGTCTAAATATCTGGCATGATTTATGGCCAAGAATTGAGCATTTTTAGGGGAGATAGGCATTCCGGGATTAGGGTTTTGGAGGCCTTTTTAGGGAAGAAGATTTTCTTTTCTAAGGGTTGCAAATTTTGAAAGGAGGGCATTTTAGTGAATGTACTATTCCTAGATGTTTCTCAGGCCATTTTTGTAACCATTTTGCAGAAATTTGTGAAGGAAATATACCAGATTATAGGTCATTTTTGTGTTCAGATTATCATTCCTTTCCATCTTCTTTAGTAAGTGTTTATAATTTTGATTTTGATTTTGGATGTGAATGTTTCATTGTTCCTTCCAAGATTGATAAGTTTGATTAATCAAACCTTATTTGAGAAACGTATGTTGCTAAGAGTTCAATAATTTGTGGTTAATCCCTGATTATCAAATTCATTAGTCTATATGATGAAAAGTGTTCCAATCATCTAAGTTTCATTGTGAACTAGGTCTGGAGTTGTTGTTTTCTTTTTTGATTTCTGAATCAGTCATTGGTGTATCACCTTATTTTCTAAGTTTATCACTTCCTTTTCCCCTTTTCCCATCAAGTTTTTTTCAGGTTAGTAAAGTGATAGCCAATTTTTATAGGAGCCAGCCTAGAATCTAGAGATTCCTTTCCAATCATAGTCCACCCACAGCTAGGAAAGGTTTCCATTATTAGTTAGAATTGTTGTTAGCCTCATTGCCTGATAAAGGTAACAATTCTAAACCTGAACACTAATTACACAAAAAACAAATTTACAAAATGGAACCAATGGCATGTTCTTCGTGTGGTACAAGGAAGATTTGGCTATGAAAAAAAAAAAGTGAAATGGCCTCATCATTTTTATTTTGATTGGATAGGGAAGGAGCAAGAGAAAAGGAGCGAAAGTTGAGCGTGAGAGAAGGTATGTGATTTCTTCATCTTTCGAGCATCTGGCATCATATTCGATCGTAAATTTCAAATGCATTGCATTTTATTTGATCATGAATGCTCTCTAAAATGACCACATTCTACTGATGTCGTGCCCTATCCCCTGCTTTATCTCCATTATTTGATGTTATTGGTGCTTGTGCTCAAGGATATCGATTCACTGTTTTCAAATGTTTGGATCATTTTGGTTGTGACTATTCCTCTAGTACATAGTCAGGAAATGTAATTGTCTAATGATTATATGTAATGTTGAATGGATTAATGTTGATTTATTATTGAATTCAATGGTTTCCAAGATGTGTTGAGGATTTTTCTCCTTGTTTAATGTTAACTATTCCTGCACAATCCACTCATACAATAGTGAAATGCTATGTGATTGACAATTTCATACAACTAGTCCTTTGGCATGTATTAAATACAATCCAGTCACTTATTGAATGCTTTGGAGACTAGTGGTTTGACTGTCCATGCATTACCAGTGACTGAGATTCATTAAAGGATACAAAACCCTTCATTTTGGGATTATTGTGTGTGGATTCAAACGTAGGTTTTATTTGGTTAATATTTTAAAGAGATCAATAAAGTATTTAAAGACAATCTTACATGTTTGGAGAGGTTTGAGAGGCACTTATCATGACTGTACCCTCACAAACAATGACATTGACTAGTTTTACTAAGTTTCATTTCTCTATTTTGAGGTTTCCATTCTCTGTCGCAGGGGTACAGTCAGAGGGTTCATTGAAAAAATGATCCTTTGAATGGTTACTATGAATATGAATGATTTGATATAGCATATTGCTCATTTTACTTGAAGTTTGGAATAACTTGTGCAAGGGTGAAAGTAGTTTTGGTCGTGACTGTTCCTCTACACAGTCAGAAAATGTAACTGTCTAATGATTATATGTAATGTTGAATGGATCAAATGCTTTATTCTTGGTAGAAGTGAATGGAAGTAATAGTGTTGGTGTTAGGTTTCATTTATTATTGAATTCAATGGTTTCCAAGATGTGTTGAGGAGTTTTATCCTTGCTTAATGTTAAATGTTCCTGCACAATCCACTCATACAACAGTGAAGTTACAAAACTGAACCAATGACATGTTTACAACAAAGAAATAGAATGATAATAATATGCTAAAAATTCTATTCTGTTTAATACACGCCAAAGGACCATGTTGGTTCTAAAAATATTTTACACTCAAAGAGATACCAATATGCTTATGACTAATGTTAAGGAGTGGTTAATTCCAAATATGGGAAATCTATAAGCAATTGGACCAACTATAGGGACAAGACTGCCCTCTTCACTTCTGGCTCTACAAAACCAAGGTGGGTACACCTGATCCAATAGATTCAACTCTATTCCTTACTCAATATTGGATCTTACAACAGATGATAGTGAGAAAGGACTAAATAACAACCTATTATTCATTGACTCTCCATCACTGGGTGAAACAACTCATATAAAGTAAATAAAATGTAAAAGACTGGTATTGATTGAATGTTTTGGGATTACAAAATTTTGATCATTCCCCACAAAGCAAAGATAGGAACATACAGGCCAGTGCCCTATCCATTGGGAAAAATATTAGAAGACAGAATGAATACAAAGATGTTTTGATAAGAATTGGTCTTTAAACATAAATACAAACACATCAACTCTTTCCTTCTTATAGAAAATCCTCAAACAAATTCAGTAAACATGTATCCCACCCTGAGCAATATTTAATCCAATCCTAGATCAGAACTCAAAGCCAAACACATACATATAAATCTTAGAAAGACTTAAAGATTTACAGAATAAACTCAAAGGAGAGACAAAGAATTGAGATTTTTATTAAGTATAACCTTGAACATTGTATACATCATATTCTAAATAATAAGCTTGCAAAATAGCAGTAGCATCTTGTACTTCTTCTCTATTTCTTTGATAAAAATGATGCAAAAAGTTACAATCCTCGACTAAGGGCTAGGATTTTAGAATCTCTATCTTTTTAACTCCTAAACTCTCAATGCCTAGAATGATCATGGAAAATCCTTTATATACAAGGAAGTGCAACAAGCTACAGATTATTCTAGGGTTTACAAAATTCCTAACCTAAAAACTTTACAACAACCCTATTGGGTTTACAATAAATACATTGATCAAACATGTGAGATATTATGTGGATGAGCTGCCTTGCTTCATGTCTTCAATGTTGTCCTCAACTTCTTTCAACAAATCTAATTGCAATATCTCATTGTCTATCCTACAATAAATGTTTTCTACTCCTCAACAACCCTGATTGCTCAAAAAGTAACTATTTTACTTTCTTTAAGAGGCTGGCAGAGTATTTACTTTTTCAACATGAGGTATGTACTGATACCTCCACCTATTGTACACCTCTTCGGTTGGGAACTCAAAACTGGCAAATTCTGCATTCTTGATAGACAACTATCCCCACTTAACTTCCAATTGACTAATCTCCCACTGAATAAAATCAAACTTAGACTTAGCTGAGATTAAAGTCTCAATAGTATGAATAAAGAATAAAGTGTTTTCCATGGTCAAAATGCTAGTCATCCTAGCAGAGAAGTCATCATCAATTTGTGCTCGCCACTTGATTAACTCTTTGAGCTCACCATTTTTCCTGAAAACTCCTGGGATTAGGTCACAACTAGGAAGTGTCAATTCCTTCTTCATCAAATTTGACTTCCTCTCAAAATCACCTAAGAGTATGTCATGTTCCACTAGCTTCTTTACACTCTGGTGTAATGGCTTGATTAGTGGATCAGGATCATTTTGAGATTTAGATAACAATCTGAACAATCTCACATTTGGAGATCTCTCAATCCGCTTCCTCAAAACTGGTTCAAATTCACTTTTGTATTTATCTAGTGATACAATTAATACCTTCATCCTTCTAGCATGATCAAACAAGATAGTGGGGTTCAGGTTTGTAGCAAACTACATAACAGCTTCTATCACCTTGTCTTCATATTCTCTCTTCAACAGGCTCTTATCCTTCACATACTCCTCCCTTATTATGTCCAATTCTTTCCTCTTCCTCTTGAAATGATTGGTTTCCTCCAGCAATTGCTACTTCTCCCAACTGATTCTTGCATCTGAATGTGTCTTTCGGTAGGGGGATGGTGGAAACTCAACAATTGGGCTAGAGGATGAAGCCATTGCAGGTTTGTCAGCTACCATTAGTTGTGGTGACCTGTGATCTTGTGGTCCTGATAGCTCAGCAATTAACTTATCCTTTTGAATTAGCTCTATCTTGAGCTCATTGTAAGACTTGAGGATAGTTTCAAATTTGAGCCTGAGCTCTTCTTTTTCTTGGGCATCTTTCTTTGCCACTTTGGCATTGAACTTGGTAGTCTCTAAAATCAGGTTTGAAGCTTCTACTCCAAAAGTCTCACCCACTCTTTGTACCAATAAATTCCCTGCATACCCTGTAGAGAGAGCCTCTCTTTTCCCTTTTTCTTCCTCCCTCTTAAGGGACCACATCACCAAGGTTGCATGATCCTCTAAAAAATCAATTCCCCTAGCAGCTTGTTGGGCCTATTCTACAATAGCAAGAGTTTTCACCTTGCTCTTCCTGACTTGATCAAAGACTATTGCATTAGCAATAGCTCACTCTGGAAAAATTAGTACCCCTGCAGTATGGACCATAGCCCTCCCTTCCTCAGGAGTGATATTTTCAAAATACTTCACCATTTCTTCCTTGGTCTCATTCTCTATCTCTGTGATGTCCCTATCAGGGAATTCTTCTTTCTTCTTCTCACAGATCTCCTTGAACTGGTTTATTTTCATTCTCCACAAGAATTGGAAGAATGCCCTAGTCCTAACAAATTTATCATTAGCTACAAAGGAATCACTAGCTTGTTTTAAAATAGGGTCCATTTGTTTACCCTCAAACTCAGCAATAGTAAGATCCATGGCCACCTCCTTGGGTGCCTCTGACATTCCTTCTTGCAGCTCATCATTGGAAACAAAAATGTTTCCCTCATTTCTCAACTATACCAACTGTTCTGCTACCCCATGTTCATCCAAATGTAAGGGGGATTGAGAGGGAGAGTATACATTTTTCTCTGACCCTAACCCTTCCTGTCTTTGTCTCTTTGGAGAGGGTCCTTGCATTAATGGATCATTCATTGGCCTCTTTCCCCTAGAAGTAGAAGGAATGTCCTCACTTCTTTTCTATGATGGTAAGAGAATAGTGCACCCACTTCTCTTCTGCATTGTATAGATTCCCCTTGGGGTCAATTTCACATATCCTAGCTAGCTTAAAATTTTCCTAGCCCTCTCAGAGTTTGTCTTACTCACAGCAGCCCTCTTTTCATTTACTGCATGCATAATGCCTTCAAAATGCTCCATAAGAGCCTCTACTTTTCTTGCCCATGGCTCAAAGCCCTTTAATGGGTCATAAGCTCTATCAAAGTTTTTAATGAAATCTACAGTCTTCTTGTAGATTACCCATTTCTCCTTTTTTATTTCTTGAGCTTGAAGGTCAAACTCATTTCTTATTATATCTTCAGGGAAATAAAATTGGTGCTCCATAAGAGCACACCTAATCTTATCTCTAAACATCCCTGATAGGAAACCCTCATTGTCTGCACACCTTACTATAGCTGTAGGCATTCTGTAGGGCTGCAACACTTGGTTCAAGTATACCCATCCTCCTTTAGTTATAACAAATTGATGAGAAATTGTTATATCAGGTAAAAAAGTCCCTCTTCCTTTGCCAGTAAGGGCACTCTCTTGCAGGTCACCAATCTGTCTCAAAATTTTAGTATATCCTACCTTCAATGGAACTTGGTAGGGAAAAATATAAGGTGCCTTTCTGCAACCATAAACTCTAAAAACTATGGAAATAGGGTACAAAATGATATCCCCAAAATTATGGACAATAGTAATGTCCTGACAGTATTCCTTTGGTCTTATTAACCTTAGTAGCTCCCTTGGGATCCTAGGATTGTCAAAGAATAATAGTGTCCTAAGTCTTGAAGCAAAATCCCTATCAAAAGTAATGAAACTAGCATCAACTCCATCCCATGACAAAGTTGTGGTCCATAATTGGACTGGAAGGGTTTCTCCATTTCTCTCCTTCACAATATTCACTATTGAGCTGAAAAATTTCTCACCCTTGTACAAGAACATATGCATAAGCATTGAATACCACCCAAAAGGCCTACTAACCTTCATGTTCTTAATTCCCATTAATCCCTCATGGATTGGATCAGCCAAATGAGATGCAAAGTCAAAAATCAATGCCAATTGGGGATGTAGTGACTGCACCATCATGAACATATATGGTACTAGCATATGAGTGGCCTCATAATGCCCTAGGATCAAAGTCAAAGACTTGTAGAAGCCATGTGCTCTCTTACTAAATAGATCCATCCTGAAGGGTTCTGGTATACTTTAACTAATGACACACATGGATCCAACCTGGTCTATGAAATCCCTCAGAGGCCCTACCCTTAAATAATCCCTCTGAGCTTCATATACCTCTGTAAATTCTATAAAATCTATCTTCTCCAACCCAACAGAAGGGTCATTTAATGAGAAGATCTCCCTAATTTCCTCCTTTGTGATACTAATCAAATCATTTCCATTTACATCCTTGACACACTTTGTCATAGGATCATAGCACTTAGCAATTTGAATTAATAATTCAACATCCATAAAAACTCTAGGGACTACTAACTTCCCAATATCAAATTATCATATGTTGCTGAGGGGAGCACATGAATTTCTCTATGAGTAGGCTTCTTTGAACAAAATAAGACCGTTATGATCTTCACCCACCCTAGCATCTCTCATCCAATTCCCTCTGTCATGGACTCCACTGTTAACATAGTCCCTAGGGTTTCTCGGAACTAATTCCTTTAATCTAGCTGCCCCATTGTCTAAGTGCAGTAGCAACTGCATTAAATCTTCAAAGACACCCCTATCTTTGTACTCTATCTTACCAGATGGTCCCCTCTTTGGCAGCATTTTAAAATAGGGTTTCTAGAACAATATATAAATATCCAAGGAAAAACCCTAAAAATATCAAGAAACAACAAGATTCTTTCCCACAATTCCTTCACAGAGTTCAGACAATTCTATAATTTAGAAAATTTGACCTCCCAGGCACCTGAAAGACTTCGCTTGATATCGCTCCAAAGGAAAATCCAGTTCACCAAAATGCTTATGAGAGAAGTAAAGAGAGACGATGATCAAATTTTGATATATAATGTTGCCAACCGTTTACAATTCATCCACATGTAGCTCATTAAGTCCACCATTACTAAAAGTTGGCAGCCTCAGCATTCACAGGATGTGAACAACATCACAAAGTAAAAATTTGAATTCTGACCATTGATGTTGTTTCCTTTTGGCGCATCGGATGATCAGCAAAAATATTCGCGCAACCCCTTTTTACTTTTTCCCAAATGAGTTCCTAGCCAATGAAAACAATTCAAATTAACCATGTGGGAAAGAAGCAACTTAACTTTATCTTTGATCGGAGTGGACAGGTGTCATCTTGTCGCTAAAGCGCGGGCATAGAAAATGAGCACCTTCATCTAGCGGTGTAACAACAACCGCAATATTTTTTCCAACTCATAGCCCTTTATCTATTCCCCAAGCAATGACCCCAACTTCCCTTTTGAAATCGTTCATCGAATTGGGGAATGCCACGTTAGATAGATCACCAGGCAGAGAACCCAAACTTTATCCTCAATGTCAAGTATACTAACAACTTGACATGTCATCACTGCCCTTCAGCCAATCAAATATGAACCTGTCAGCATGACTTGGCAACAGAGGACCCACCTTTAGTCATCATCTCTAAACAAGATCAATGGCTATCGCTATACCGTAGACCTTAAAGATCGTGCATTTTACCCCAGCAGTATAATGACAACCATGAGATCCTATCGAACCTTAACCATCTGAGAAGGCCAGCCCTACTATGATACCTCATTTATCTTTCTGACAAATCAAAAGATGCCACATTTACAAGAACAAGTGGGTGGGCCCTCCTTCCATTTCTTCTCTAATATCAAATATTCTATCAACCACCACCTCATATTTATTTCAACAAATTAAAAACATACATGTCAGAGTGACCTAGCAGTTTAAGGCCCCACTTACCTTTCGTCCATCATATAACATCAAATGGTCATCGCTATACAACGGAGCTTAAATACTCCACATCTTTCATCTGCGGTATAACAAAAACTGTAAGATCAAACCCTGCTTTATCCCTTTGAAAATTCTGACCCCACTACTGTTACGTCACCTAGGGCAGGTGTCAACCCGGAAAACCTACCACTGAGACTGTTATGTCAAAAATCCTGCTACCATTGGTAAACCTTGATCGGATGCTTGTTGCTATACCGTGATGCTTAAAAAGGTATCATCTCGACCCAATGGTATAATGAAAACCGTTGATGCATTGCTCAATTTAATTTCCAACACAATAGTGAAGACAGACCCGCTGAGATAGATGTTCGCTCATCGCTAGATCACATGTCAGAGATTTTGACAATAGGGAGCTATGAGATTTAACGACAGCGACTCATTTTTAAGGGTTTGATATTTAGAAAAAAAAAACCATAGGAAACTTAGGCTTTGCAAGAAATATTAAAAAGAGTCCCAATTTTATAACCTAACCACATAACATGTAAAGTGGTGAATAAAAAGGGGGTCAAAAATAGCACATATTTTATTTGGAGAGTTAGTGAACCAAAAGGTAACGCAAAATTAGAACAAGGCCTAAGACCAGCTAGGGCTTCCACTAAACCTAGGTTTTTAACCTCAAAACCACACCATCAGGTCTATGGACTGGATTTTCAAAAAATTTAGCATGAAGCTTGAAAAATTTGATATAGTGATAACAGAATAGTCCCAACAATTCTTAAACATACTAGTTATCTGATATGATCAATTGTTAATAAAGGTCTAATTATGTAGACTACTAGCACGAAGGAAGATTTGACCTAGCCAAATCTTCCTTGTACCACACAAAAAAATGGGTGATAACTATGTCTACTCCAACCTTAATTGTTTAAGAATTCATCATATCAGATAAAGTATGTTTAAGAATTGTTGGGAGTTCTATTAGACCTTTGTTATAAACATGCCATTGGTTTTCAAATGTTTGGATTCACATTTGTTGATATTACTGGCATGTTTAATGATGCCATTGTATATTGATGTCACTAAAATGATTGCATTCTACTGGTGTTGTGCCCTAGCCCATTTTTTAACTCCATTATTTGATGTTATTGGTGCTTGTGCTCAAGGATATCTATTTTTTTGAAATGTTGATGGTGGTTATCAAACTGACAGCCCGTGAGTTTCTAGCTAGGAATCATTTGTATTGATAGCTTAGGGCATCAAATGTATTGTATCATTGATAGTTGAGACTTTTTTAAAAGGAAATACGACAAAGAATGATTTTGATTTAGTTTCTCTATTTTGATCTCTAAGTGGCTTACAACCCTAGAGAAGTATATGCAGATTTATAGATGCAATTGCAAGATACATAGCAGCCGATAATTCATAAGAAATCCATGCATCCAATTTTAATATAAATTAATACAAAGAAATGGGGTCCTCCAATGGCCCAATCATCTAGACCTTGAGTGTCCCCTCAACCAGTGACCCTTCAAACCCAGGTGATCATGCAATTAGTGAGTGATCCTTCATTCTCCTCATCTGCCCTACATCCAAACATATTGGAAATACATAATACAATGATAAAAAGTCTTTCACAATCCCCCTTCCCTCAAGGAAAACTATCAACCATCCCTTCCACATAACATTTCACTGTTGTATGAGTGGATTGTGTAGGAACAGTTAACATTAAACAAGGAGAAAACTCCTGAACACATCTTTGTTGTAAACATGCCATTCGTTCAGTTTTTTAAATTTGTTTTTTGTGTTAAATGCATTTAAATGGAACATTAAGCATAGTAATAATATGCTTAATCTATTAGTAATTACAGATCAAATGCCCATAACACCTTTATCAGTTTAGCATGTTATTATAAGATACTAAAGAAGACCTGCTATTTGTCAGAGAAATATTCACTGTCCCCCACAATGAAGACAATGAAGATTGACCTCCTGCCCCACAACAAAGAACATTGTAATAAGAATAAGATATAATATAGTGTTAGAATAAACTTTGAACAAAGACATGTAATGCTTAACTTAATGATCTAAAAAGATGTAAATATAGGAATTGAAAAAGAAGATAGTGCCAAGAAACATTTTCAAAAATATGAAACGTGAGGAAAAGTAATAACATTAACAATGCCAAGATTCACAGCATTAAATTTCACCTTTGGATGAGTTTCTACAGTGGGTTGCCCAGCATCAAAAATATGTTGAGTTGCATTTGAGCTATAACTAAGAGTATCATGTAGAACAGACCCTAAACTTTGAAAGCATTCTCCAGCCTGGAAATTCAAAATTGAATCTAGGTAAGCATTAGTAAGTGAAATAAATTATAGACATCAACATCAACATCATCATAATCATTAGAAATAAACTTTAAAGACATATTTTGGATAGTACTATGTTTCTTGAAAGTTTTTATGATGCTTCTAAACTTTAAAGACATATTTTATGGCTTAATGATAACATAGATTAGTGTTTTGTTTTTTGATGGAATGTTGTTGATCATTCATGGTCTTGAAGAAACTTTTTATTGTTTTTATTCTCGATTCTTGACATTGTTTCTCAATGTGATATAGACTAACCACAAGATGGTTCAGTTGGTCCTCTCTTTCTATTTGATCATTTGTCTTCTTCATGGTGTAAGTGTCAATATGTTATAATCCAACCAGCATGTCATACCCCCACTTCTGACAAACCTCACAGCATGAAAATCATAGCCAAAGACTTTGGGTGATCAGCATACACAAACAATGATTACCCTTAGGAAACAATGATCATTAATATTCATTAATGGTGGGCAGTGATTCGTTGGTAGTAAAGGCATTGACAACATTCATCATCTTAACCAGGTCATGGGTGGTGATCCTTGAAATAACACAATTAGTAAAAGGAAATAACAACATAACATAATTTGGAGTGAGGAAGAAGGAAAATTGGAAAACAAAATATGGAATAATTAGGTTGGAATTAGAGAAGAATTCAAAAATAAACTTGAATTAGAAAAAATCCAAGTTATCTGGTTCTTTGTTTGAGGCTGGGTTCCAATTCTACTTTTGTTCTCCTCTAGGTTCGACTTGGGTTTCTTTGGTAGGAACTTGGCTGCCTGGGCAAATCCCAAGTGCACCTGCAGTATTTTATTCATAATTTTATAGGCTAACTCATTATTATGGTAACATGGGTATGACCATACTCCATGCCTTATAATGGTACCTGACATCGAGTGTGGTTCAAATGAAGTTGAACCAAATGCTAACCATGACGGCTATGATCATGATGAAGATGAATATGAATATTAAATCTAAAATATGGCTTGTGATTTGAATTTTCATTGTGAATGAAGAAACTATAGATTCAAGTTGACTCATTCTATGTTGTAGTATATTTGTTCCCTAGATCTACCATATTATATATGTGTATCCTATAAGGGACATCTTCTTCTCATCCATGTATCAGAGCTCGGTGAGAGTTCTTAGGAGAAAGACAAGATGTTAGTGGGAGATGGAGAAACCAATCTCAGAACACCACTTGAAGCCTTGCAATGTTGAGAGTCGGATAAAGGCTACACTTGAGACCCTATATAAGGAACAAACTTATTGAGCTTCACTTTGTTTCGAGAATAGTTTTATATTCTATACTAAACAAGGCCAACCACGTGAAGGTGGAAGCTCATTTGGCCCCACCCCCCCCAACATCACTCTAAATTCCCCGTTAACATCTAGCATTCATTCATTATTTCATCCATTAATAAAATGTAACATTCATTAATTATCACACAATAGCATTCATTAATATTCATCCACACATTAATAAAATGTGACATTCATTAATTATCACATGATAACATTCATTAACATGTTATAAAATTTTTGAACATTCAATAAAATATAATTAAATTCATTGGCATATAAAAATCAATCATTATCAATTAGGGTGCATAGATGACAATCATTTCTTTTTTTTTTCTTTTGATTTCTCATTTTTAAGAAGTAATCATTAAGAGGAGTATCGATATCATCATCATGATCATCTACCCTCTCATTAGATCTCAATGCACGCCTAGTTCTTTGTTGATGCATAGGGGGTTCATCTGCAATAACATATAAAAGGGTTAAATTAAAAACATTAAAAACATTTTAAAGTATTCCAGTACTTTACAGACCATAATCTTATAGCTCTTTACCTAATCTAGTCACATCATCAACATCAAGGTCAGTTTGTTTGGCCTCGGCCTCAACCTCAACCTGCTCATTAACAATGGCCTCTACACTCTCTACAGCTGCAATACAAATTGTTACATTAATCCAAACACCAATTGCAATTAAATTTGTATTACTACACCAATAAATTTAAGATGTTTACTTGTATTACTGTGATGCACATCCTCATTGTCATCAACACGCACAAGTTGTGTACAGCAAGAATCGGCAGGCTGCATTTCAATTTCATACGCATTCATGTTAATAGTGTTTTCTTACTTTAAAAAAATTTACTCACTTTATGTTGGAACTTAACATCAAATAAACTAATTGGTAAATAATTAAATTTGAAATATCATCTATTTAGCTTACTTACCACGATGGATCCATCAAAAATTTCAGGTGCCTCTCAACCATCCACATTGACCGAGTGTGTACAGGTCCACACATTTCAATCTCCTCAACTTGGTGTATGAGGTAGTGTTCTTGTGCGTTGAAAAAGGTTGAAGGTAGACACTTTTGCATTTCACACATTAGATGAGGAATTCTTCTCTTCTAGTATTTTATATCTACTCTATGGATTTCCACTGCATATATGTCTTCTTAGAATCTAAAAACTTCGGCCCATCATTGATTCTCATCAATGTACCAATTTGGATAGTAAGTCTAATTTAATTTGTCCATGGATTGAGACCTTAAATTATTAAGCTTCTCTTTGTTTCGAGAAGAGTATAATATTCTCTACTTAACAGGGCCAACCACATGAAGGTGGAAGCTCATATGGCCCCTCCTAGGAGCCTCTTATGACCCTTTACGACATTTTAAGACCTCTAAGATGTATTCTTAGGGATCATAAATGGTCGTAAAGGGTCATAAGGGGTCTTGGGACACAACAACTGAGAAACATAATTGTAGGCATCGTGGTCACAATTTTTTTGGAGACAACGTAATTGAGTTGTACACCCAGATGATGGAGAGCAACTCTTGCACCTCTGATTCCAAGTTGACTACATCTATTGCTCATGAATACAAGGTCCTCCAACAGATGTATTCAACTTGGAATTGGGGGTGCAGAAGTTGCTCTCCATCGCTTGGGTACACAACTCAATTACATTGTCTCCAAAATATTGTGACTATGATGCCTACAATTATGTTTCTCAGCTATTGTGAAATCTACATTTATGTTTCTCAGTTGTCATGTTTATGTGCATGTTTTTTATGTGTTTTGGATAGTAAGTCTAATTTAATTTTTCCGTGGACTAAGACCTTAAATCATGTAATGAGGAGGCTTAGAACACTAGTATATGCAAATTTCATTATTTAATAATAAAAATCTATTAAAATTTGTATACCTTCTTCTCTTATTTGCTGGTGTAATTCCTCTTTGAGTATCCCCTTTCTCCTTTGCATCCAAAATAAACTCATTCCAATCCCTCACTGGAATAAAGGGAGGATGCTAAAAATTTAGCAAGACTTCATACCACGCAACATTCATAGATTATGTTCAATGCATTATTTATGTTTGTAAATCAGTGGTGTACAAATCTGCAGATGGTGTGTGGTACGAAGCCTTGCTCAAGCTTGAAAATGATAGTTAATCCATAGTCAAGGTCAAGGAACAAATAGAAAAACCAAGAAAACACTATACGTTAAATCATGTGGTTGATAGCAGATTGGGGCTCACCTGAGCCATAAACATGAAGAATTATTCTAAAAAAAATTTAAACCATAGATATGCATACTTGAGGCAAAGAGAAGTTACGTCATATCCATATTAAAATATTAGTTACAATATGAAAATACTAAACTAACTAATTCCTGAGTTCATCTCTACATATGGTCGCAATAAAGATATGCCATTACAATACAAAGAAGGCATTGTAAAAATATAATTTTAGAATTTTCCCTATCCTGACACATTTTGCACTCAAATCCTTCATCGCTGATAAGTGGAGATGGGCAGATAGATGCAGATGAGTTGTCATCGACCCAACTAAAGTATCCATAGCCATTATTTCCCTGTGATGCCCAGTCTACATTAGTTCTTATATTATAATGAATAGTATTTACATTAGAAACATTAAATATATACACATTAGCAACCTTTTTTCTATTTGGGCAGCACCAAAATTATCGTCCAGGGTTGTTCGGTGTTGATGAAGTCTTCAACACACACTGCCCACCACCACATTGATAGTTTGGCACATTGACAAGATTAATCGAGCCTATATGTCAATAATGCACCGCACCATCGTTACTGTTACAAGTAGTAGTTGCTATTACACCAAAAGATCAACCTATTAATGCTCGATACAACCACTAGACTTATAGAAGACACAGGAGGTTGTTAAACCATGTCACAAATCCTGAGGGGAGCACTGACCATTTTTCCAATAATCTCCCCCTCAGCATTACCCGAGGGGATTCAAACCTATGACCAAGCTCTGATACCACTTGTTACAAGTAGTAGTTGCCATTGCACCAAAATATTGACCTGTTAATGCTCAATACAACCACTAGACTTATAGAAGACACATGAGGCTATTAAACCATGTCACAAATCCCGAGGGGAGCGCTGACCATTTTGCCAACACATTACTACATTTATTATTTTTATATGAAATACACCAAGGAGTACCATTAGAAATATTAACCATTTACAATAATGAAAAGTAAACCTAAATCAAATAGCTAAAATAAAATAGTGAACAAAATAGTATTCCACATAGACTGAATGAAATATACCATCAAAATAAGGTGACAAAATCCTGTCATGAAGCACAGACATAGGAAATCAAAAAGGGACAAAAGACAAGAAATAAGAAAAATCATTACGACTATAGAAAATCATTTATACTATAATCAAAAAAAGAAACACTCTTTGTCAACAATTTTCAAAATCATTAGGACTATAGAAAAATAATTAAGACTATACAAAATCAAATTTTAGAAATGGATGGTTTTGATGCTTTGCCATTACAAAAATTGAGCATTCATCATTTGGTATTGTGTATTCCATTTAAGTATGTCAACAGTGTTCAAAATCATGTCACTAAGCACAGGCAAGAAATAAGAAAAATCATTAGGACTATAGAAAAATCAAGTTCTAGAAATGGACGGTTCTGATATTGCTTTGCCATTACAACAATTGAGCATTCATCATTTGGTACTTCTTGGTGTATTCCATTTAAGTTTTTTAGTTGTTGTGTTTATGTGCATGTTCTTTTAGTGTTTGGCTTCTCTCCCTCACAAGGGATACGTCGATAGGTAATTGATTTGAAAGCATAATGATTTGATAGTATTTCTTTAGGATAGGCATAATCATCCTGCAAACCTTAATTAGCAACATTTGTGATATATGTCAAGTACTTATAATCAGTATGCCCAACAAACAGAGACTTAGTAGTAAAAGCATGTCATTTGGTTTACTAGTTTACTTATAATCAGTATGTCCTTTGGTTTACTAGTTTAATCTGGTTTAAGAATGGTTTGTTTCATGTTTGAATGTACCATTGAATGAAGCTTGGCTATATTAAGTACAATCTTAAGACTCATGACTCTTCAAATTCTCTTGTTTCCTTCAGACCTAGCCTCCAAACATGTGTACTATGAGATTTCCTCCAACAAATGGACTAGTGATGATTTTCAAAAAAGTACATGTGTTGGAGGACTACTCAAAGTACTGCTTAGGAAAATATGAATGTTCATCACCTGTGCATATAAGAGTTGATCATAGAAGGTATATGCACAGGTGAAAAGCATGCATATTTGACCAAACAATACTGCGAGCTAGACCCAATAGAAAATAGATTTGTGGTGATTTTCACAATAGTACATGTGTTGTTGGGTAAGCTCCCAATAGCGCTCAGGAAAATATGCATGTTCATCACCTGTGCATATGAAGTGGCTCTAATGGAAGATACAATCACTAAATTCTGCATACTCCTTATTTTGTTCTGCGTTGATATTGTCAAACATGGTCTTTCTTGAATGGAATGACTCGTTACTTATACATTGACTAGAATGTTGGTGGAAGAAGGATGATTTGTTTGCAACCATTTTTTCAACTCTAATTTTCTCAACACAAAGGGACATTTATCATAGCCATAGAAACATGATTATTTTAAAATGATTTACACCAAGGAGTACCATAAGAAATATTGACTATTTACAATCATGAATAGTTAGCCTTAATCAAATAGCTCATTTTCTTATCAGCATGTGTAGTCTCTGTGTATATGAAAAATGAATGAAATATCAAGCTGAAATAAAATAGTGAACAAAAATTCAAATTCAAGGCCTAATTTATCAAGAGCAACAAACATTAGGACGAAAGAAAAATCATTAAGAGTATAGAAAAATCATTAGGACTATAGAAAAATCATTAAGACTAGAAAATCAAGTTCTAGAAAAATCATTAAGAGTACTACAGAAAAATCAATAAGACTAGAAAATCAAGTTCTAGAAAAATCATTTAGACTATAAAATCAAGTTCTAGAAATGGACGGTTCTGATTCTTTACCATTACAAAAATTGAGCATTCATCATTTGGTACTTCTTGGTGTATTCCATTTAAGTTTTTTTAGCTACTGTGTTTATGTGCATGTTCTTAATGTGTTTGGCTTCTCTCCCTCACAAGGGATATGTCAATAGGTAATTGATTTGAAAGCATAATGATTTGACTTTTCCAAGTAATGTTTTTAATCCTTTGAAGTTTCTCATGATCTTGATGTAATTTGATTGGATTAAGCAATTTGGGGATCCAATAGGACTTTAGGGGAGTTCAATAAATATTTTGGAAGACTTAGAGAAACTATTAGCATGACTGTTCCTTCATCTACAATGAGTTAGACTAAATTTGCTAAGTTTGTCCTTTGTTTTGAAGTGTATTTTGTAATCTATTTCCTTTCCATGGACCCAAAGACCTAGGACCCATGGAAAGAGGATACTAACAATGTATTATACAACTCTAATGTTCTTGACTTGCAGAGATTTGAGAAAGTAAAGAGAAAATTGGCTATGTTTAATGTTAATTGTTCCTACACAATCCACTCATACAACAGTGAAATGCTATGTGATTGACAATTTCATACAACTGGTCCTTTGGCATTTATTAAACAGAATAGAATTTTCAGCATATTATTATCATTCTATTTCTTTGTTGTAAACATGTCATTGGTTCAGTTTTAATCTACTGGTGTCGTGCCCTAGCCCATGCTTTATCTCCATTATTTGATGTTATTCACTATTTTGAAATGTTGACTGTGGTTATCAAATGGAAAAAATAGAAAAAAAAAATTGTACACAAATTTTTTTTTACAAAACTGAACCAATGGCATGTTTACAACAAAGAAATAGAATGATAATAATATGCTGAAAATTTTATTTTGTTTAATACATGCCAAAGGATGAGTTGTATGAAATTGTTAATCACATAGTATTTCACTATTGTATGAGTGGATTATACAGGAACAGTTAACATTAAACAAGGAGAAAACTCCTCAACACATCTTGGAAACCATTGAATTCAATAATAAATGAAACCTAACACCAACACTATTCCTTCCATTCACTTCTACCAAGAATTCCAACACAAGCACAACCTATTCCAAACTTCAAGTACAAGCTATTCCAAACTTCAAGTAAAATGAGAAATATGCTATATCAAATCATTCATATTTATAGTAACCATTCAAAGGATCATTTTGTCAATGAACCCTCTAACTGTACCCCTGCAGCAGAGAAAGGAAACCTCAAAATAGATAAAGGAAACTTAGTAAAAATAGTCTGTGACGTTGTTTGTGAGGGTACAGTCATGATAAGTGCCTCTTAAACCTCTCCAAACATGTAAGAATATATTTAAATACTTTATTGATCTCTTCTAAACATTAACGCATGGACAGTCAAACCAGTAGTCTCCAAAGTATTCAATAAGTGAATATGAATGTTTGAAAACTTTCCTCTCAACTTCCCCAACCACTCCTAATTGATTAGAGGGATTAGTTGAGTGTTTAGAAACTAAAAATTCTTAAACATACTTTATCTAATATGATGAATTGTAATATCAACAAACATGAATCCAAACATTTGAAAATAGTGAATCGATATCCTTGAGCACAAGCACCAATAACATCAAATAATGGAGATAAAGCATGGGCTAGGGCATGACACCAGTAGAATGTGGTCATTTTAGTGAGCATTCAAGATCAAATAAAATGCAATGCATTTTAAATTTGCGGTCGAATATGATGCTAGAGGCTTGAAAGATGTTGCCCATCAAAGATACCAATCAAAGATGAAGAAATCAAATACCTTCTCTCACGCTCAGCTTGCATGAAGGAAGATTTGATAGCCAAATCTTCCTTCTACCACATGAAGAACATGCCATTGGTTCAATTTAGCATGTTATTATCATATCAGATAAAGTATGTTTAAGAATTGTTGGTAAGGATAGGAATAGTGAAGATTCTAGAAATATCCCTCTAACCAATTAGGAGTGGTTGGGGAAGTTGAGAGGAAAGTTTTCAAACATTCATATTCACTTATTGAATGCTTTGGAGACTAATGGTTTGACTATCCATGCGTTACTAGTGACTGAGATGCATTAAAGGATACAAAACCCTTCATTTTGGGTTATTGTGTGTGGATTCATCCACTTTAGCCAAGAAGATCAAGAAGATGGGGTAGGAGGACATTGTGGTAGAAGAAGTATTTAAGAAGCAACAAGAAGTAATAGAAAAGTTTTCAGGAGTTTGGAACAACATTTCAAAATCCATGAATGGTATGGGTAAGGTGACCTTCAGTCTTGGTCGTGACTTCAATGAAACATTGGATATGGCTGATAAGAAGGATCACTTGTTGATAGTGTTCCTTGAAGGGAGGGGGTTTGTGAAAGACTTGTTATCATTGTATTGTGTATTTCTAGTATGTTTGGATGTAGGGTAGATCAGGAGAATGAAGGATCACTCACTAATTACATGATAACCTGATTTTGAAGGGTCACTGGTTGAGGGGACAGTCAAGGTCTGGATGTTGATAGTAATTTGTTGAGGGAAGGGGGATTGTAAAAGATTTTTTATCATTGTATTGTATATTTCCAATATGTTTGGATGCAGGGTAGACCAGGAGAATGAAGCATTACTCATTGATTGCATGATAACCTAATTTTGAAGGGTCACTAGTTGAGGGGACAGTCAAGGTCTGGATGTTGATAGTGTTCCTTGAGGGAAGGGGGATTGTGAAAGGCTTTTTATCATTGTATTGTGTATTTCCAATATGTTTGGATGCAGGAGAGACTAGGAGAATGAAGGATCACTCACTGATTGCATGATAACCTAGTTTTGAAGGGTCACTGGAAGAGGGGGGAATGAAGGATCACTCACTGATTGCATGATAACCCCACCAAGCATTCTTTCCTTTAAGTTTCCACAATATCTCAAAATATGATCATTATTCTTTACTTTCTTCTATATGCTATTCTTTCTATGGTTTTGTTATCTCAAAAATATATCAAAAACATTGCAGATGTGCATATAAAAGTAAAATATTGTCCTTCAATTGTTCCACATTAAAGTGTTTCCTCTTGGGAGTATTCTCTTCATTTGTACAATATCTATCAAAAATGGTTCCCATATTTCTTCAAGATCTATTTTAATCTTTATATTGCAATTTTGATTAGATTTGACCAATAGTTGATTTCATTGCTATTTTATAGCATATACTCCTAATGTGAAATGTGGAGAGAAAGAAAGAGATAGACTAGGTATGAATTACATGATATACCCATCATCACTTAGCACTTAAATAATAAATTATGGACAGGGAACAACCCCTAACTTTTGGATGTTTGTTTCATGTTGGCCTCTTATTATATGCAAAGGTAGGCCTATCTTAGGCTAACAACCATAGTGTAGGGGCCATAAATTATGGATCCAAAAATAGTGCACACTTGTATTAAATTAGGTTCACTATTGTACAAGGGAATAGAAACCATGCAATAGTGCCTCATGGGGATGGAAGAAACCCTTCACCAAGAAGATGATTGTGTCTACAATATTTACTAGAGGCAAAGAACATAATTTGGTTCCAACAATTAATCCTAGAAGATAATGGCACCCGCAAAACACTTGGAAAAGATAGCACTCACTAAATATTTTATCACTCTTTTAAAGCTAGACAATAAATCTCAAAGATTGATCAATGAATTCTTGAACACAAAGAACCATTGATAGTTATGATTCATGTGTACAATAACCAACAACCAGTTGTTCCAATCATGGTGTCCAATAATTATGATAGAAAAAGCATCTACAAATCCCTTACACAACCACAATAGATTCAAACCATGAACCATAAGAACCTAACAATGGGACTAACAAAGATATAGCCTAAACAAATCTTGATCATATTCCACCTTATTGTAAGGCCCAAGAAGTAACTCTATCTTAAAGCTACACATTCATCTAGATGAAGCTCAAAGGTCAGGTAGCTGAAGCATAGCAATACTTGAATGAATATAGGAATAATTTGATGTACAATCATTTGCTAGCTTGGTTTGTGGGTTTTCCACATAATATTTTCCCTTTAACCACATTTATAGTTTGAGAAAATAAAAAAAAATTGTTTTAAATTTATATTATCCTTTTGAACTAGCACACTGCCATCAAAATGCATAATCATTGGTCATCTCAAGAAAATTCCTATTGATTAGTAGGATATCCTTATAAAAAATTGATGCATAAATTTCTTGTGAATTATCAACTACTATGTATCTTGCAACTATGGAAGGAATAGTGTTAGTGTTAGGTTTCATTTATTATTGAATTCAATGGTTTCCAAGATGTGTTGAGGAGTTTTCTCCTTGTTTAATGTTAATTGTTCATGCATAATCCACTCATAAAATAGTGAAATGCTATGTGGAAGGGATGGTTGATAGTGTTCCTTCGGGGAAGGGGGATTGTGAAAGACTTGTTATCATTGTATTGTGTGTTTCCAATATGTTTGGATGTAGGGCAGACCAGGAGAATGAAGGATCACTCACTAATTGCATGATAACCCAATTTTGAAGGGTCACTGGTTGAGGACATAGTCAAGGTCTAGATGATTGGGTCATTAGAGGACCCTAGTTCTTTGTATTAATTGCTATTCAAATTCGATGCATGAATTTCTTATGAATTATCAGCTGCTATGTATCCTGCAACTACATCCATAAATCTGCATATACTTCTCTAGGGTTGTAAGCCACTTAGGGATCAAAATAGAGAAACTAAATATAAATCATTCTTTGTCCTATTTCCTTTTAACAAAGTCTCAACTATCAATGATACAATACATTTGATGCCCTAAGCTATCAATGCAAATGGGGCCTAGCTAGAAGCTCATAGGCTATCTATTTGATAACCACAATCAACATTTCAAAAAAATGGATATCCTTGAGCACAAGCACCAATAACATCAAATAATGGAGTTAAAGCATGGGCTAGGGCATGACACTAGTAGAATGTGGTCATTTCGGTGACAACAATATACAATGGCATCATTAAACATATATGCTAGTAATATCAACAAATGTGAATCCAAAAATTTGAATAAAGTGAATCAATATCCTTGAGCACAAGCACCAATAACATCAAATAATAGAGATAAAGCACTGGCTAGGGCATGACACCAGTAGAATGCGGTCATTTCAGAGAGCATTCATGATCAAATAAAATGCAATGCATTTGAATATGATGTCAGAGGCTCAAAAGATGAAGAAATCACATACCTTCTCCTACACTCAACTTTCGCTCCTTCTCTATCCAATCAAAATAAAAATGATGAGGTCGTTTCACTTTTTTTTTTATCTATACCCTGAATCTTTCAGAATTCTGATGGTCAATTAAACACCCATCAAAATACTGACACCATCAGGGCCTATTACAAAAAAAAACCACCAAATTCATAATAAAAAGTTACCCGTTGGAAACTTATGTCAAAATTTGGCCCCAAATGTAGTAGTGTGGTGATTTGGAAGAGGTTCAATTTAAGAAACAATCTTAAGAAGGATCATTCTCACATATAGCTCTGCCTAATTTCTAGCAAGCATAACTAGGACTTGTTAGGGTTGGAGGGGCATTACATGTAACTATTGGTAGCACCACTTAAGGAGAAGATTCTAGAACATTCCCACTGCTTCTAGATCAAGTATAAATGGATTAGAGTATGAAAATCATAGTATGAGAAAGAGAGAGAAGGTAATGATTAGGGAAAGATAAGTGTGAAGGTGATGAGAAAAGAAGCCATCGAGTAACAAAGCAGTAAGAATAGAGTTGTAATTATGATTCAAATTTGAAGCTATCGAGTACAGAAGTGGAATTTTGAGTAGATTATAGTATGAGGTAAATTAATAATGAGCATATTGAGTGTGATAAGCATATGTTGATGCAAGAAATACAAATAGTTTATGTTACTTATTATAGTGTAATCAAAATTGTAAAATCTCTTAACTGAGTAGGCCCTAATAGGTCTTAAAGTGTAAATATTTTCATAGGTCATATCTCTTATATTAGAGTTGTAAAATCCTTTAGAAAGGTAGAATGAATAAGTCTTTATACTCTTAGTAGGGTAAATACTCTTAATAGTGTAAGCTATCAAAAATAGATAATTTTTTAGCTCTAACTAAGAAAATGTTTTACTGTAGTATTGAAGTGTTTTGGGTGTCATCCCCACTGCAATTTTTTCCTCTGACCAAAGATTTCTGTGAGATGAAATATCATGCTATTATGAGTTGTGTTTCATGGTTTGGATTTATATGTTTTATGTTTTTATATGCAAAGTTTTCTATTTTTTGAATGGTTATAAAAGTATATAAAAAGTTTTTGGAAGTACGGATTCACCCCTCCCCTCTCATTACTTAACTTTCCATAATTAATTCAACAATTGGTATCATAGCATTGTCTCTTATTTAAAATTTTAACCACTTGAAGAGGAAATATATGGAGAGATAGAAAGTTATAGGTATGAAAAGGTGATTGATAACATGAACATGGAATTGGGGATAGAAAAAGAATAGATTGATGAACTAAGGAGGAAACTGAAGCATTCGCTTAACAAGAGAAAGGAGCTAGCTCATCAATTGAAAGACACATAAGATTAGGTTAAAGAACTTGAAGATCAATCTAAGGGAATTTTGTCTCATGAATCTGAAGCTACCATATTAGAATTGACTGAAAAATAAAAAAACCTAACTAATTGGGTAAAAGTACTGAAAAGAGAACAAGAAGCTCAATTGGTAAGAATGTGTGAAGTCTTGGAACAAAAGAGAAAAGTTGAAGATGAGAGATGGAAAATAAGTGCAAGGATGAATGAGAAAGATGTGGAGATAAAAAGGTTGACCCAAAATCACTACAATATTTTAGATGAACTAATAGGTGCCAATCAGGAGATTGCAAAGAAATTTGAAGAGTTTTCTGGACTAAGATCAGAGAATGAACATTTGAAGAAAGAATTGAAATATGAAAAAGAATGTAAATGAAGTTTTGAAAAGAAATGAGTAAACCTTGAGGATACTAGATGAACAACTAAGAGGTTAGAGACAAATGAGAGATACTACTGGAATTGGATTCACTGAAAACAACACTACCAAGAAGGGTGAGTCCTTAAAACAAGTAGCCATCCAAGATAATGCTACCCTACCGAAGAAAAATAAGCCTACTTGCTATCATTGTGCAAAACTAGGTCATTTAGCCAATGTATGTAGGAGAAAAAGAGGTAAACCACCGAGCATTTCAAGATTTTATGGTTATTGTTACAATTGCAATAAGTATGGTCATAAAGCATTTGAGTTTAGATCAAGGATTGCTAACAACACAATGAAATCAAAATTTGATGGTTACTATAATAATTGTAATGGATATGGTCAAAAGTCTAAATAATGTAGCTCATAAAGGAAGAATGTGAAATGATTACCTAACTGATAGAATTTTTCAAACAACCAATAAGGCTCAACAATACCATGGGACTATAATACAAGATTTTCATGTATGGCATGTGGAGGATTTGGAGACATTGCAGAATATTGCATTTTGATGCATGGAAGGAACAATAGAAGATCATATATAAATTATGGAATGGCATGTTTTCATTTTCATAAGGTCGGTCACTTAGCCAAAGACTGTAGGTACCGATCCAAAGCTCCAACCGAGGAATAACAAATGAAACTATTCAAGTAAATGTTGATGAGATAAGAGAACAAATGAATAGAACATGTAGAAGAAAGTCTCAAGATGATGGAACTAAACTTGGAACAATTGATGAAACCTCATCCTTAGGATCGGGTGCACCTATCTTCACCTAATCAGTCAAAGGTATGTGTACAAAATGATAACTAAAATTCAATCTTAAATCAATTCCTAACATCTGTGCAAAGATCCATATTGGCATATTTAGATGCATTTGGATATATGTTGTGAAGTTAACATTTCATGTTTTGATCAATGTAAGAATATAATATTTTGTTTCATTCGGTGTAAGGAAGTATGTTTGGTAATTAGTGAAAAAGGGAGTCGGTGACCACATTTAATGCTAAAATTATAGTCATTGGAAACCCTAATAAAGAGAGGTATAAATAGACCCTTTTTCATTTTTTTTACCTTACATTTTTTAGAGCCTTTGAGCACTTTGTAGAAATGATTCCTCCAAGAGAATTTGAGTGATCAATCGAGAAGATCTAAGCATAAGCAAGCACATTTGAGTAATTTTTGCTATTTTCCCGAGCTTTGAAAGAGAAACCTAGTCAATATTCAAATGAAACCCTATAGTCAAGTGATTATATCTATGAAGCAATGGAACCAAAAATTCAAAATCATGTTGTCATGGAGAAGATCGATCTAGTAAATCCAAAGTACAAGCTTCCACCAGCTAAAGCCGCCAAAAATGATAAGATGGGAGCCCTATCTTCAATCCCTCCAAAATTAATTAGGAATGAAGATATTCATTCTTTCATCCATTGTAAGATCGAAGAGATTTTCCAAGCTGATATTGATACATCCTACCAGAATCTATGTGTAAATGGGAAACTAAAAGACAGGCATATCCACTTGGAGACCAAGGGTTTGATGCATGCACTGCATGTACCAAGTGCATTTAAATTGGAATGGATGAGAATTGTGTTGCTTCAAGTTTATGACCAATTCATGTGTCTTGATGCACTAGTAAATATTAAAAAGGATTTGTTACACATTATGACTGGTTATCCAATTAGTGATAAACTAAAAGTACACAAGCATATTGAAAAGAACAAACTATGTGAGATAACATAAGAAAAATGGGACAAAATAGGTCAAAAATTGTCTATTGTTGATGATCCCAAATTAATATTTTTATGTAATGTGATATCCTAATGAATCTTTCAATCATCTCGAGTAGATAGTGTACCATGTGGAGCTATGGATATAGCCTACAAGATTGTTAAGAAAGACATGAAGATTGATCTGTGTGAGATCCTGCTGAAGCAGTTTGATGACAACATGAACACCATTAGGAAGGAAAAGACCAACACACTACAGTTTAGATCATTGTTGGTATGAATATTTTTCTACTTTTAGAGTTTTTTTCCATAAATTGGTGATGTATAATGGAGTGTGAATAAACCAATTATATATCAAATAAATGAGTACATTCAAAGTTTAGGAGATAACTTTGATATGACAATGAATGGATAATTTTAAAAGTTTCAAAAAAGAATGCACATGAAGTTTAGAATTCTACCTCAACTAGTGGAAAAATATCAAGATACTATTTGTTTTGAAGTAGACATCGGCACTTGCATAGTGAAGGTTGTGGATCCTAGGACCATCTGGATACCACCAATGGGATATGAGATGGACATTGATTCTACATCTCAGTATATTGAATCTTTGTTAGATACCTATTGATAAGAGGGCCAATTGGTATGGTACATATGAAGAAGTAAAGAACAAGATAAAACTAGGTATATTGATACCTCGGGCAATGAG
This sequence comes from Chamaecyparis obtusa, assembly GCA_027943335.1. Taxonomy (NCBI): domain Eukaryota; kingdom Viridiplantae; phylum Streptophyta; class Pinopsida; order Cupressales; family Cupressaceae; genus Chamaecyparis; species Chamaecyparis obtusa. Next base: position 177,547 of record BSBK01009734.1, read on the forward strand.
GAAAACCAATAGAATGATAAGTAGTTTGTCTAAAAATCTATGAGTTATTGTTGAAGAAGATGTAATCCAATTCAAAGTTGTGCAAAACCAGACCCCAAAACCAAGAAACTTAGATGAGTCTCTTGAAACTCTCAAGAAGTATGGAGGTTTTTCTAGAATAAAATAGGTTAAATATGAAACTAGAAGTGTTGAAAGAAAAGAAAAGATTGAGGAAGAAATTATGTTTACACTGCACAATTTTAGAACTACTTTGGTTGAGATGGTCAACCGAGTACTAGATGAGCTTTACAAGAAGATAGTTGCTAGGAGGAAATATGCTATGGCATCTAAGAAACAAATGAGGGAGAGATCCCTATCTATCAATGTACTTGATTTGTTGGTACAAGGGATTAATGAAGAATTGAAGGAATATTCAAAGATATTTCAAGTCAAGAGCAGAGCATTGAGGATAATGATCGGTAAACTAGAAGAAGTACAAAAGGAAATTGATGACATATGGACAAAGCTTTTCTTTCTAGACCAACCAACAGAAATCAAGGAACCAAAAGGTAAGTTAGACCCTATTGACTTGACCTTAGACAAAGAGGAGGTCATTATTAAAGATATAACTAACAAAGACCCAATAAAAGAGATAAAAAATGATGAAGATGTGATGGTAACCGAGGTAAAGGAAACTGAAGAAATGAATACTAATGATTTAGGAAAAGAAAATTGATGGATGTAGATCCAATTATTGAACAAGTACTTGATTTTCTTGAGGTAAATGAGGTTATCTCATAGGCTACAAAGAAAATCCTACTAGTGTAGAAGAGTCCACCAAACTAGAAAAGGAGAATGAAAAAAAGGACATCGAGGACACTATAGAGACTGAGACTACAAAATATCAGAATATAGAGCTAGTTGTCACTACTGAGACTATAGGTCCTCATCAGTCACAAGAATCAGAGAAGGAGAAGCCAAAGGAAAAGGAAAAGGATAAAGAAGAAGAAAAGAAATAATAAATTCATGAAGAGAGAAAGGAAGAAAAGAAACAAGAAGAGAAGAAGGAAGAAAAGTAGAAGGAAGAAAGAGAAGAAAAAACCAAAGATACAACTACTACAACATCTAATGCAAAGAAGGCATCTTGTTCCCCAAAATTATCTACTAGAGAGATTATGCAAGAAGAAATGAAAATGTCATAGAAGAGGAAGCATGAAAAAGAAAAAGTTGACTTAGTCAACCAATTTTAATTCCTAAGGTAGACATCTCCATCCTAAGCCTTAAGGAGTTGATAAGTAGGAGATTTTAATTCCTAAGGTAGACATCTCCATCCTAGGCCTTAAGGAGTTATCAAAATTTGGAGATTTACTTAAGAGAAAAGCAACACAAGATAAGTTACTAGAAAAGAAACAGAAAATTGATGTGCTAGAGAATTGCAAGGAGATACTACAATAGATTGTACCTGATGCAGATATAAATGAGAAAGGCAACATACATAGTCAATTGGAAGAACTGGTAAAATACATAAACCAACCTGGTATAAAGATAATCGGGTATATGTTGCAAGTACATAGAAAGAAAATGGAAACTAAAATCATTGAAGAGATATGTCAATCAGTTGCACTGGACAAGGTAACAATTTCTAAGTTGGTTACCAAATTGGAAAAAGAATTAAAAGATATTATTTCATTACTTTAGAAAGTTTTTTTTATTTCCAATTTTACAAAGGATAAAAAAGAAAAAGATGAATCTATTGAGAAGGAGTTGACTGGGCAGCTGGCCAAGGTCACCACTTAGCCTGATACATTCATAGTTTACTATCAAAGGCTTAAGCATCTAAAGGAAGTGAATTATGAGTTAAGAAAAGAGGAAAATAAAATCATAATGGAAATCATGGAGTTGCAAACATTTTTTATACCCCAAATTGAGTCACTATAGAAACATATTCATAAGGATAAAGAGCTAGTGAACACCCCTAACATCAATGCTATGCATAACATGATGAGCCTTGTAGTTGACCTAGGTGAATAAATTTTTCTGTTAGAGACACTTAAGGAATCATGGGAGACATCACTAAAAGATGCACGGTAGAGGTATAAATACATTTTTTATAAGAATCCTCCACCAGATAATAGTAACTTTTCTTTTGGTATTTTTGTCAAAAATAGGGATATATGACAAATATGTAATAAGGGGGATATATGTATATAAGGAATATTACTATAGGGAGAGTAATGAGTATACACAGTTGAGTTATGAAGCTATGGAGACATAAGGATTTATATCAAGAAGTGTATACATGGTCAAATTTTTCTAAGGACACAAAATTATCATTAGTTTTGTTAAAGTCATATTGATTGTCAAATGTTGGGACTATGGAAAGGTGAGTTACTAAAAGGGGAGGGGTGAATTAGTAACAAAGCTTCACTACTGCACTAAATAAAGTTGTCAGTTAAGGCTACAAAGATTGATCACTTCTGATGACCTTACCCTGTTAGGAGTAACAAAAATATCTACTAGATCTACCTAGTTAGAGGATTTCAATAACATAATTAAGTGTACACCTGGTTAAGATATTTAACATAAGACTATTAAGTCTACTCTGTTAAGAGATTTAAAATCTACTACAATTGTTAGAATGCAACAATGAAATTGATTTGTAGATAGCAACTAACTTTTCCTTATTTTAGATCTAATAATTACTTAGTTGATATCAGCCTATTATGATATATCTCTTCTCTTAATTCTACTTAGTGGCCTTCTAATCTAATATCTGATTCATTCCTTAAATTCTCTATCGATGCTTCAACTTCACAACCTTGTCTAATCTTCAGATGTCTATATGTGTAGCTAACTCATGTATGATACTTGTCAAAATGACATCTTCATAATTATTATAACAAATGATTTTGACCTAATTATGATTATGACAACATCTTAGAAAAAACCTAAGATCAACAATCCAAATTAATATCTTAACATCATTATATATGGATCATGAATCATTAAGTGATTATATCCACATTTAATCTTATCCTTGATCTTGGTAAAACATTTTCTAGATCGGTGTAAACCATTTACCTTGTATTTTGTGCCATTACAAATTGTTATGTCAGTTCCTCATTTACTTGGTATACACTGCATTCATCACTCAGTAATTAATTGACCCTCGGTATATATGAATAATCAGTTAAACTGTGCTAGGTGCTTGGTAATCATCTAGCTCGGTATGAGTGCTTGGTCAATACTATGTTGGGTTAATGTAGTATTATGCCTTGTACTCTACTCAGTATCTATTCTTGGTGTGTTGACCGACTAGCCTATTTGGTTCCTTTACTGACTATTTTGGGATATTATTTAGGTTTTCTCAGTTGTGTCACTATTTATTCTTGGTGACTGTTAGTTGTGCTCAAGTTTCCTTTAGTTCTTTGCTCCTGCAAAAATTCTCTAAATGGTATGAGTCTCAAAGTAATCATGTGCTAAAAGATGCATGTAATTATTTACCCTAGGTATTGTTTTCCTTTGGTAGGGTTTTATCCTTGAAATATTCTTAATTTTTTCCTAGATCTTGTGTTTTTATGTTACCTTTTCATGGCACTTAAATTCTCAATCTCCACATGGTTATTATTTTCCCCTTCATATCTCCAAGTCTCAGAATGTGAATGTTAAGTCTTAAAAGATTCAGAGATTAGGTTCAAAAGCTTAAAATTCTCATGGTTATCTCTTAATCTCCAAATAATCAGCAGTTAGTTCCTTTTATCTGGCAATCTGGTGACAAGGAGTTCTCCAAGTCTCATGAATTTTGGTAGTTAGTTATTATCATTCAATGATCTAGCACAATGGTCTTTTCTTGATCTCGCAAGGTAGCTCCTCAGTTAAGTCAAATAGTATTCAGAGATCAAGCGACAAAGGTAATGGGTTTTAAAAGAAATAGTTATCTCCAAATCTCGTAAAGTAATGGTAAAGTCTAATTTCATTTGGAGATTCAACGATAAGGTGTATGACTTGAGTAAGTTGTTAATATCTAGTGAATTGGTGAAAAGGTAGTCTCTAAGTCTCATAATGAAATGGCTATGAAAAATGTTATCTAGAAATCCAACAACAAAGCTTAAATAAATAAGATAGGTGGTTATCTCCCAATCTCATGAAGTCATGGTTAAGTTTTGAAATATTTGGAGATTAGGCGATGACCGTAGATGATAAGAAAGATCAAGGGTTGGCACTTAATCTCAAGAACTTATCACAGTTAAGTGAAATATCTAGAAACTTAGAGATAAGGCTTGTCTCTCAATATTAGAATGGAACCATGGTTAAAGAAAAGATAACAAGATTGTGAGATATGTCTCAGTCGCTCATTCTTGAGATATAACCACAGTTAAGCCTAATGCTTAGAGATCATGAGATTTTGGTTTTCGTGTGATCTCCAAATGATGTATGGTTAAGTTCTCATAAGCGATGAAAGAAAAAGAGATCATGATGTGGAAAATACTTTTCTGAGATGGAAAAAAGTAAATGGGTTCACCAATCAGATTCTAGTTGGGGTTTTTTGACATATTTTGAGGGCTTTTAAGGCATAAAACAGTAATCATGGCCTTTTTGCTTTCTTTCCAAAAATTGAATGAACCTATCCACCTCACACCTTACGGCCAGCCCAGATTTGAATTTGGTTACACATAGAGTGAATGTTGAGGTGACTAAAGAAATATTTTATGAGATTTTGGCCAATTCTATGCATTCATTGATAGAAGTTATAAAGACAAGATGCTCCTTCATACATATCATATTTTCAATGAGAAATTAAGAAGGATAGCAGTTGAAAAGATTGGTTTCAAGAGCTACTTTCAGAGCTAAGTGTTTTCCAGAAGCTATCAAGATGAGCCAACTAGAATCAAATCAGGTTTCATCCAATGAGGGGGTGAAAGATAAAAGGAGAGGAGAAAAAAGGAAAGTGGAACTATTCAGAGGATTTTATCACCTTGCTCCCAGGGTCCACACAAAATAAGAAGGTTAGTGATGAAATATTCACCAATTCTATGGCTAATTGTAGGGACCCAATTACCCCTTCTTGCTCTGGCTTTCATCTTTTCAATTACTTTTATAGAAATCGGTTTAACAAGATTCCAGTGTGTAATGTCTGGAAGTTAGGCATGGGGAAGTTCATAGTTAGGCATGGGGAAGCTCATAGTTATAAAAAGTGACCAGTTGACCCTAGTTACTCTTGATAGGGGTCATTCATGAAAGCCTTTGGTTTGTATACTTCTTCATCCATAGAGATTGACCCAAGATAGGAAAGTATGTGACTCCTCTTTTGAGCCATATGAGTGCACCCTATGATTTTAAGTCCTTTCACTTTTACATGAAGTATCTAGAATATGGGTTGTGTAGGGTTTTGGGGGTTGATAGAGATGCAGAGAAGATGCCTGGAGATTTGTTAATGATCATTCTAGATATACAAAATTCACATGTCAACATAGATTATTATTACATCCAGTATACATAATTGATAGGATGCATGAGGGTTTGGTGAGCATCAGAGAACATAACAAGCCTTCCAGGTTCATGCAATACTCTTTGTTGATTCATTTAATCTTGTTCCACAATATCGATCATATGGATGTTTATATGGTGAGACTGAGGAAAATGATTAATGGTAAACCAAACCTAGTACAACTTTGGTTGAAGCTTTGGAATTACATTTATAATGAGAATGAATTATGTGGATTCTAGAATTGGATTGTTAATCTAATTCTCAGTTTAATGGGAAAAAATTTTGTAAGACTCCCAGTCAGGGTGCTTAGGCTTCTAATGCCTCATGAGTATATTGATAAGTGGTCTCTTGACCATAATTCGGGAGAATTATATTTGGACAAGACCTTTACATTGATTAGAGTCTATGGTTTTCCTCAACCTCCATACATACTCCCAAAATATGTGCCACCAAGGGTTTCCCTTATAGAGTTCATCTGGCAGTTGATCTGCACAAACTAGGAGAACCTGGTTCCACACAAGAAAGGGACCTTCACCCCTTGATAATTAAAATTACCCAATTTTATTGTAGGAAAGAGGGCTTTACCTCAACTCAACTTGTGGTTGAATCATTTAAAGATGAGCTCAACAACTTAAAGGTATGTTGACCTTGAGGACTTCATAAAGGGTGCAAAGAAGTTGCTCATTCCGAGCATTGGTTCTAGAAATGACCATGAGGGATGTGATGAAGAAGATTTTACCAAAAATATATTGGATGAAGAGGAGATTGAGTGAAGATAGGGAAATTTTTATGACCTGTCAGATTTAGAAGCACAAGAAAAAAATAAGGGATTTCCTTTGGAGGTTTCTTCTCAAGCCTCCCATATATCACAAGAATCAATATAATGATAGAGATGTATGACACTCTATACAACCAGCTTGATGTTTAATTAGATGAGAAGGTACATGTCCAGAGGGAGTACTCATCCTCTGAGTATGAAGAGGACAGTGAGGGGTCATATGAAGAAGACAACCCTCCTCAGGTATATGAGCTGATGAACTACAACTGATTTAGTACAATTGATTTAGACCCTAATTGAAGATCTGTGATTAGAAGATCACTGATTTTCTGATTAGATATGATATATGATTAAATGAGTAATATGTTTTCATTGATGTCAACTGGTTTGACAGCACTTATCTTGTAAGTTACATACCTAAACATTTGTAGAAAAGGAGTAAGAGAGATGAAGAACATAAATATCTACATGAGGAAGATGTGTATGATAGATGAGGATAAGGAATACATTGGGTAACTTGCTGATGATTCAATGACCTTATGTTATTGACTTGATTATGTTTCATTCATCTATGATGAGGAAAAGATCTGAAAGACAAAAGGCAGTGTGGTCGGTTGATGAAGCATCACAGTATACACCGAGCAGTGTAGTGTATACCAAGCATAGTATAAACTGACCTTGTGTTCACCGACACATTTCTTTGTTAACCAAGCAAGAGAAAGGAACTAAATGATTAGTTTAGTCGATAAAGATTGATGAGTTCTAAAGTACCTCGTGATAGGAGATGATAAATTTTGTTACGAAGATCTACGGCTAACAAAATTCAAGGAAGATTTAAAGGATGGAATCAAAATGTGTTACTGACACATTAGCTGAGAAAGGTTTAAGTGGAAAAACAGACAAAGGAGAACAAGTGGAAAAATCTAATGGAGGAGAAGAAAATAGTTTACTTGTCTATTTAAGAGACTAGGGTTTCGTTATGAAACTCATGCCGGAAGAAGGAGACTACAAAATTATCGCATGAACAAGTTTCATGTATGCCTAATCAAACTAGTTAAGGAGAATCGAACTGCAGAGTTTACTGAGCATCAAAAAGGTATTACCGAGTGACAGTAAGTCATTGATTATTGTTGATACATAATTGATATATTGATCAAAGGATTTAAATGAGCATAATATAGATCTGAACATCTGCAATTGAAGTTGTATTGTAATCAGATCACCTACTGTTACAGTTTAACCATTGTATATAGACAAATCTCTTAATAGAGTGGACTAGGAAAGTCTTATATGTATCATTCATAGAATGAACATTTTTATCCTGTCAACCCCATAGTGAATGCTGGTTGGATGATAACTATTGGTATAAAATCCTCTAACAAGGTCACACCTCACAATGTGTTTGTAACCTTTAACATGGTTGGGTCTTCACCGACCTCACTTCAGAAGAGTGAACAATTTTGGGTTGCCGGTCCCAGGTGGTTTTTCCCTTCACAGGGTTTCCACATTAAATATTTTGTGTTATGTTTTTATTGTGGTGATTCTTTGTTATCATACTTTGCATATTACATGTTGGATTTGATCAGTAATCATTATATTTTATTGACTGGTAATTGGTAAAAGCATAGACAGTATAGTATTTTATGTTACCGAGCTGCAGAAGTTTAAGTAAATTATTTTGGATTATACATTTAGAATTGGGACTGTGGATAACTGATTCACCCCCCTCTTAGTTATTCTAACAATTGGTATCAGAGTTGTGGTTGCTTGGAACAGAGTTTTAAGGGCTTTAGCAAAAAGGTCTCAAAATGTTTAATAGGGAAGTTCAAAGCTAAACAAGGATAAATTCACAATATGGCAAAGTCGAATGAAGCTGCATGTATCTGGAATTGGGAATTCTTCCCTCACACTAATGGAGAATGGATACCTTGCACCACCTACTGGTCCCCTGACCCTTGATCAACTAAGAGATAGGCATGAACATAATGTTACTATGATGGAGATTTCCCTGCCTGTCCAGATGTCAAATTTGAAGACATCAAGGATTGTATTACTGCTAAGAAGATGTGGGATAAACTTGCTCAAGTTTATAGTGGTGATGTGAATGTCAAGAGAGAAAGAGCTGAAAGCTTAAGAGGAAGATTCGATGACATGAACATGAAAGAAGGTGAAAACATTATGTAGTACACAAAGAAAATAAAAGAGGTAGTTCACGCTATTAGAGCATCAGATGGAGTTATTGATGAAGATACTATGGTAAGAAAAATTCTAAGGACCTTATTACCTATCTATGCCATCAGAATATCTACAGCTCATGAAAATAGGTCAGCACCTAATAGCACACTCACTCTTGATAATCTGATTGGAAAGCTTACAACATTTGAACTAAATAATTATGATAATAGTGTTGTACTGAATGTTGAATCCTCTTTCATGACTTCTTTGAAGATTGGTAAGTCTAGTAGCAGGAATAATAAGGATGATAGTGATAGAAATACTGATGATGAGCTTGACGAACTTGAAGCTCTTATGGCCTGGAGGTTTCCTAAAGGAAAAGGAAGATATAGAGGCAAATTACCTTTAGCATGCTTTAACTGTAAAGAAGTTGGTCACATTGTTGCTAGATGTCCACACAAGAAAGATGATGATAGAACCAAAGACCGATCTAAAGGAAGCTATGAGAGAAGAAACAACAGGAGCTACCACCGTAACAAAAGAGACAACCGAGACAATAATGACAGAGGTAAAAAGGTATGTTACATAGCAGAAGAAAATGAATCTGAATCTGACTCAGATGATGATGTAGAAGTTGTATTTTTTGCTATGAAAGATGATTCTGAGGAAGAAGAAAAACATGTAGAAACAACACTAATTTCAAAAGTTAATAAAAATAATACATGGATCATAGATAGTGGCTATACACATCACATGACTGGTGATGATGATAAATTTGATCATCTTGAGCAATACAGCAGAGGATCTATTAAGATGGGTAATGACACACCCTATATGGTAAGAGGTAAAGGATCCCTGATGATAAATGATAGAATAAAATGTGAAAATGCTTATTGGGTAGAAGGACTGAACTATAATTTTTGAAGTGTGGCATAGCTGAACAATTCAGGTCACCGAGTTGCTTTTGAGAGAAAGAAAGTGAAAATATTTGATGATGGAGGAAGACTAGTTGGAACTGGAGCACAAACAAAAGGTAATCTATTTTATCTTGATAATGATGATTATTCTTTCTTGATGATGAAAAATGAAGATGCTTTGTTGTGGCATAAGAGGTTATGCCATGTGAATTTTGATAACATGATTAAGATCAATAAAAATAAAAGAGTTAGAGGTCTGCCTAACTTGTCAAAGCTCGATCATGTTATGTTTCATGAATGTCAGAAAGGTAAAATGACTAAATCTAGTTTCAAAAGAAAATATTATTCAACAAAGAAGATACTTGAGTTGGTTCATACCGACCTATGTGGTCCTATGAGAACTCAAAGTTATTATGGAGACAAATACTTTATTCTTTTTGTTGATGATTATGCTAGGTTGATGACTGTCATGTTTTTAAAAGAAAAGTCTGAGGCATTCAAGATGTTCAAGTGGTATAAAGAAAAAGTAGAAAAAGAGACTGGTAAAGAATTGAAATGCTTAAGATCTAATAGAGGAGGTGAATTTATCTCTGATGATTTTACTAATTTTTGTAATGAGCATGGTATTACAAGATTGGTCTCTGCACCAAGGACACCTCAGTAGAATGGCATTGTTGAAAGGAGGAATAGGTCAATCATTAACTGTGCTAGGACATTAATGATAGAAAAGAATGTTGCACAAACATACTAGAGAGAAGCTATCAGCATAGTTGTTTATGTTCTGAACCAAGTGCAACTAAAGAAGGACACTAATAAGACACCCTATGAGTTATGGTTTGGACACAAACCCACTGTAAGTTATTTTAAGATTTTTGGAAGCAAATGTTTTGTTCTGAAAGATGAAAGAAATGGAAAGTTTGACTCAAAAGGTGATGAAGGGATATTTCTAGGATATTACAGTAAAAGTAAAGCATACAAATGTCTTAACAAGGTAACTAATAAAATGATTGAAAGTACTAATGTTTGAGTTGATGATTTTGATGATAAGAATGCAAAGGAAAGCACAAAAGAACTAGAAGACTACAGTAGATTCACTTACATTGAACAACCTAAGTATCTACCGACGTAGTAGACAGTGACAACCGGTCAGTAGGAAAACAATACCGAAGAACAGGAAAAAGAAACCGACAAGCAGGAAGCACCCACCGAGAAAGAAAATGAACCTACACAAGATGAACAAGAAAGAAGAGATTAGATACTGGAAAGATTTTTTAGGAGACATCATCCTGAGACACAAATCATTGGAGATAGACAAGCTAGCATGTAAATAAGAAGTAAAGCAAGACAAGGTACATGTCTAGTTTGTGAATATGAACTGAAGAATGTAAAAGTTGCATTAGAAAATGATGAATGGGTTAATGCAATGAAAGAGGAAATAGAACAGATCAAGAAGAAAAAAACATGGACTTTAGTACCCAGACCTAAAGATAAGAATGTTATCAATACTAAGTGGATATTCAAAAATAAGCTGAATGAAAATGGAGAGGTAACAAGAAATAAAGATAGATTGGTATGCAAGGAATATGCACAGGAGGAAGGAATTGATTATGGTGAAACATTTGCACCTGTTGCTAGATTAGAAGGAGTCAGAATGTTACTTGCATATGCTGCACACAAAAATTTCAAATTTTATCAAATGGATATTAAGTCAGCATTTTTGAATGGGATACTTGAAGAAGTCTACATAGAACAACCAGAAGGGTTCGTTGATCCAGACAAGAAAGATATGGTATGTAGATTACATAAAGCTTTATATGGTTTGAAGCAAGCACCTAGAGCCTAGTATGAAAGGCTGCATACTTATTTGTTAAGTATTGGATTTGTTAGAACTAGCGAGGACAACAATTTGTATATGAAAGGAGATACCAATGATACTATTCTTATTGCTGAAATATTTGTGGATGATATTATTTTTGGAGGTCAAGATCACATATGTAAATCCTTTGCTGATGATATGAGAAGAGAGTTTGAAATGTCTATGTTTGGAGAGATTAAGTTCTTTCTAGGACTACAAGTGATTCAGCAGAGTGATGGGATATTCATCACACAATCCAAATATATCAAGGAAATACTGAAAACATTTGGCATGGAAGATACTAAACCTGTTGGAACACTGATGGCTACTAGATGTAAACTAACTAAGGAAGATGAAACTAAAAAGGTGAACCAGACACTATACCGATCTATGATTGGTAAGTTAATGTATGTAGTGCATAGTAGACCAGACATAACACATGTTGTGGGAATTGTTGCAAGATTTTATGCAAATCCTAGGGAGTCACACATGATTTCTACAAAGAGAATCTTAAGATACCTGAAGAAAATAGAAGATTATCGATTATGGTATCCTAAGGAAGGAAAATTTGAACTCAGAGTGTACACTGACACTAATTGGGTTAGAAATGTGGATGACAGAAAAAGTACCACCAAAGTAGCATTTTTCTTTGGTGAAAGACTTGTTACATGGACAAGTAAGAAGCAGGCTTGCATTTCTCAGTCTACAGCCGAAGCAGAGTATGTTTCTTCTACTACAAACTATTCAATTATTGCATATATTAAGCAAGTGTTAGAAGTTATGAATGAGGTAATCACTGAGCTAGTGATTATATATTGTGACAACACCAGTATAATAAACATTTCAAAGAATCTAGTGAGGCATTCTAAAATAGAGCATATATCTATTAAGTGTCACTACTTAAGAGAACAAGTACAAGAGAAGCAAGTGAAGCTAGAATTTGTTACATCTAAAGAACAACTTGCCGACATATTTACAAAGCCTCTACTGAATGATACATTTGAATACTTGAGGACTAGACTTGGGGTCCATCCCCTGTCTACCACTCACTAATGTGATCTGGATGTTGCATCAGCCTAATCTTATCAGAAGATCATTCATGTTGATGCAACATAGTTCACACTTTGGATCATGTCTAAGGTTGTGAAAAGTTTGGAGAACTAGAACAGATTGGCATATCAGTATACAAAGATACAGAGTATGCACCAGACAACAGAGAGTTACATGGCTACTACAGAGCTGAATGTTTATTTATTTCTTTGGCATTGTTGTCAAAGGGAGAGATAAACAATATGAAACAATATGCACCATTGAGAACACTAAAACATCTATCTAAGCGAGAGACAAACTGAAAGAAAGGGAGAGCACTGAAGATCAGTTACTGAGAATAGAAGAAGGAATCTAAGAGCTAAAAATATCATATATGTAGAAGAAATGTTGCATTGATAATGTTGTTGAGTAACGTAGTGATTAAACATATTAAGCTAGGGAGAGCTTGTACAACATTTGTTCAGAGATTTGTAGAATACATGTTTGGTATGTGTATGGTATATTTCATATTACTTGAGTTGCCATCAATGCCAAAGGGAGAGATTGATGAACTACAACTGATTTAGTACAACTGATTTAGAACCTAATTGAAGATCTATGATTAGAAGATCACCGAGTTGCTGATTAGATATGATATATGATTAAATCAATAATATGTTGTCATTGATATCAACTGGTTTGATAGCACTTATCTTGTAAATTACATACCTAAACATCTATAGAAAAGGAGTAAGAGAGATGAAGAACAAAAATATCTACATGAGGAAGATGTATATGAAAGATGAGGATAAGGAATACATTGGGTAACTTGCTGATGAGTCTATGACCTTATATTATTGACTTGATTATGTTTCATTCATCTATGATGAGGAAAAGAGCTGAAAGACACAAGGCAGTGTGGTTGTTTAATGAAGCATCATAGTATACACCGAGTAGTGTAGTGTATACCAAGCATAGTATAAACTGACCTTGTGTTCACCGACACATTTCTTTGTTAACCGAGCATGAGAAAGGAACTAAATGATTAGTTTAGCTAATAAAGATTGATGAGCTGTAAAGTACCTCATGATAGGAGATGTTGATAAAGTTTGTTACAAAGATTGACGGCTAACAAAATTCAAGGAAGATCTAAAGGATGGAATCAAAATGTGTTACTAACACATTAGTTGAGAAAGGTTTAAGTGGCAAAATGGACGAAGGAGAACAAGAAGAAAAATCTAATGGAGGAGAAGAAAATAGTTTACTTGTCTATTTAAGAGACTAGGGTTTCATTATGAAACTCATGCCGGAAGAAGGAGACTATAGAATTATCACATGAACAAGTTTCATGTATGCCTGATCAAACTGGTTAAGGAGAACCGAACTACAGAGTTTACCGAGCATCAGAAAGCTATTACCAAGCGATAGTAAGTCATTGATTATTGTTGATACAAAATTGATATATTGATCAGAGGATTTAAATGAGCATAATATAGATCTGAACATGTGCAATTGAAGTTTTATTGTAATCAGATCACCTACTATTATAGTTTAACCATTGTATATAGACAAATCTCTTAACAGAGTGGACTAGGAAAGTCTTATATGTATCATTCATAGAATGAACATTGTTATCCTGTCAACCCCATAGTGAATGCTGGTTGGATGATAATTGTTGGTCTAAAATCCTCTAACAAGGTCACACCTCACAGTGTGTTTTTAACCTTTAACAGGGTTGGGTCTTCACCGACCTCACTTTAGAAGAGTGAACAATTTTGGGTTGCCAGTCCTAGGTGGTTTTTCCCTTCACGGGGTTTCCACGTTAAATATTTTGTGTTATGTGTTCATTGTGGTGATTGTTTTTTATCATACTTTACATATTACATGTTGGATTTGATCAGTAATTATTATATGTTATTGACTGGTAATCAGTAAAAGTACAGACAATATAGTATTTTATGTTACCGAGCTACAGAAGTTTAAGTAAATTATTTTGGATTATACACTTAGAATTAGGACTGTGGATAACTAATTCACCCCCCTCTCACTTATTCTAACATGAGCCTCCTATTCAAGAATAGGGATTAGATGTTCCAGAGATAGAGGTAAAAAGTGAGCCTCCTAAGAAAAGGAAAAAGGTTGAGGTAGGAGATTCATCTAGAAGAAGAGAATCAGAGAAAAGGATTGATAGGGTTGTTGCTTTGGTATCAGGTGATAGGGCTTACTATCATCATTTGAGGAAAAGCATAAGAGAGGGGAAGAAGGTTGATAATCGAGAAGAATTTGAGTTTCCCCTCTATTTGTGTAAAGATGAAAGGGAAATTTACCAAGAAGAATTGATTAGTGATGATGCATTCATCAAAGAAGAAGAATTCAAGAACATCTTGATATGGAAGAGGAAATGAGAAATAGGTAGTCAAGTGACTGAGGGGAATGATTAAATAATGAGGCCCTACAAGCCCTAACTGCATATGATCCTGAATCTAAGAACATTTATGTTGAGGAGGCTAGACCATTGGTTAAGTCAAGTGGAATGTTGCTAGTCCCAGGATGGGATTTGACTTCAGCATTTATTATTGATCAGATAAGAAGACAACTAGAGGCCACCTTGTCTTATGAGACACATATTAGTGAGATGATTAGGGGATGTGGGTATGACCCAAGGTACCAAACTTTAACTATGTGGTCTCTAGCTCCAAGGACATAGAAGCCTTCTCTGGTTAGTGTTACAGAGAAGATGGATGGAGACAAGATTATATGGACTATGAAGAATACATCAGACCTTGAGGTCTCTTAGGAGGTTACACACTTTTCTCACCTTAATGAGTCCAAGACTACACAACTATCCAATAGATATGGCAGACTATTTGATGAAGCTATTGTATTGGCCAAGGATAGAGAGAAGAGCCTAATGAAGATTAAGGTTCTGGATGATGAAATTGAGGACATGAAAGTTAATTTAGAAGACACATCAAAGGTCATTCCCCCTCCATTCCTTGAAAATGAAGTTGTTTTACCTCCAGAGATAGATGTTCCTGATGTGGCAATTGATACAAAAGATAAACATGAGGTGGCCCTCAGTGCCTTAACAAACATGATGCAACATAGGTATGAAGCAATAAAGGCAAAGATAGATTTAATCCATGGCTCATTTAAAATGTTGCAAAAGACCAATAGAAATGTAAACAATGCAATGGCTACTTTGGAGCCATTATTTAACATATGGTCTGGCAGGGGTTCACTTTTTGAAAAGTTAGAGATGCTATAGCCCCACAGGCCTAATATTCCGAAATCAGTTGGAGAAGTTGGAGAAAACATAGAGATGATTAGTACAACTTTATCCTTTTTCAAAGGAAAGGAAAATCAAATCAGCTTAGAAATGGATATGTTTGGCCCTAATTTCAGTAAGTACATACCTCTGATTCACAAGGAAGATGGTGACATCAAGAGGGCTGGGGAGTGGAAAAGTGACACGAATGCATTGCTAACAGGGCAAGAGTTCTTTTTGAATGATGATGGTACTTTGGATATGGATAGGTTTAATCATGTCATGTATAAAATGTTCAAAGTGGAGACTAATTGCACAAGGTTCATCATTGACACCAAGGCGATAACTGATTCTAGATGTGATAGGTAGGTAAAGCACCTTCAGGGTTTAAAGAACTTCACTTAGCCAACTGAAGAGGAGTTTGCATCATGGGACAAGAGCACAAAGCCCAAGAAGAAGAAGCCAACATCAATTGATTTGGAGACAATGGAGGAGGACTAAATCACACATAGCACCTGATCCTTAAGCACGGGGAGGGTAATCATCAAAAAGAGAATAATGTAAGTTAGTTGATAGGCGGTCATTGTCCATGTAACAACTTTCAAAAGTTACGTTGAACATCTACAAAGAAGGGTGCCACCTATGAGGATTCAGAATGAGTGAAAAAATATATTTTGGATTTTTTTTCCATTTCTGTTAATGATGTAATCTATTTTTTGTCTTCTAGTGTCTGTCACTATCCTAGCCATCTGAAGCTTGTTGCATCCTTTTCCTAAGGATTCCAAGATGGATATTGATGATATATATAGAAAGTTTTTGTGTTGTAAAGGGATGGTGAAATTACTTTGTAAAGAGAGTTCCAGATTTTGAGTCCGGTTCTAAGAACTTTTTTCATTTTTAAATTTTTACTGATACAGAGAAATATCAATGAAAATATATTAGAACTCCTTTAAAGATTTATATTGTCTTCCTATATGGATCTTGGGTTTTTATGTATTGAATTTGTAAGGCACATTTAATACATCATTTACAAGGTAGATTGTGAGGTTAATCTTAAGTTTCTTTCAAGGCAAGGTGTGTGTGAATGATTTACACCTTCATGAAATAACAAGATTTAAAGAGAATTTACACTATTCAAAGCAAACTAATCTAAATAATGCACAATTAATCTAAATATCTCATGGTTCTCTAAATTGAAGTAGTAAGTGAGGCTCTCAGCTGCAAATCCTCACTAGTGACACTCTAATTATGAGAATTGAACTAAGAATGATATGCAAACTAGATCTAATTATCAAATTCTAGCTCTATTTGATAAGAAAATCTCTAAAATGATCAACAATTAAAGCTAATTATCAATGAAAATGCTAAGTGAGTGGTGTGGATGCAAATTGCAAGAGCTTTGCTGCAATTCAAAGATATGGAGTGGATGATTAATGCCTCAAAATGCCTTCTATTTATAAGATTTTCCCAAGGGTAGGGGGTAGAGTGAGATAACCATGGTTATGCTTGGGTAAGGTTAATTGGCTTTGCTTTGTCCCTAAATTGGGAGACAAACATTTAAATGGTTTCAAAAGGCTGGACCATTTCAACAAAAGTGAGTGATTTGTGTCCATTTTGTCTCCTTTTTCCTTTGTTGAGAGAATTTATGATTTATTAATTAATTAAAGCAATTAAATTTAGCCATGAAGGGTAAGAGGTTCATTTTGATCTTTGCTTTCAACAACTATGTCATTAATTGAATTTAATCAATTTCTTAGTGTTTTTCCCCTTTTCAAGCTTTATTTAATCATTTAATCATTTAATTGAATTTTCCTTTGATTCGAATTGCCTTTGTTCCATTTATCAATTTTTAGTGCTATTTTGATGATTTGATGCACCTTTTGATTGAATTAAGTCTTTGGCAATTTTCCATGTCTACAAATGCCCCTCTTTGAGTCGATGTGCGAAGAACACCGATTCAAAGATTCCCTTAGTATGATGATCTGATTCTGTTCCTGGTTCTGATATGCCTCTGATCGTTTTGATTGAAGTACTTCCTGATTTGATGATGATGTGCCTCTGATGATGGTGCTTATATGATTCTGATGCCTCTGATATGATATGGGTCCTGGTTTGATGATAGGTCCTGGGTTCACTGATAAAGGTCCTTGGTTGATTGATTGCTGATATGTTGATATAATGACAGATTTGATATGAAACTGATATGCAATTGATTTGCCTCCTGATATGAAACTGATATGATATGATATGCCCCACTGATAAATGTTTTGATGTGATGCCCATTTGATACTCTGATGCCCCCTCAGAAATAAAATATATTGATTCCTTGATTTGAAAAGATTTTGAGTCGTTAGAATATGTTTTGATTTCTGATACCGTTTGAAAGAAACAATCAAGTTTGATTCATGCCCTGATTAATGGAAATGTCCTATAACAGGTCCAAAGTGCATTTATTAAGTGTTTATTAGGACCAATTTCACCTTAAATAGGGTAAAACCCCTCATTTTACTATTCATTTGCATCGTTCCCTCTTGAGATTTGAGCTCTGATTTTAGCCTTTTTGAGACGATGGTGGTCCCACATCGTGAGCATCGATTTGAGAGAGCGCGCCGGTTCAGTCGGAGAGCGACCGATGGTCCTGCGGTATGTCATTCAAATTTTCCTCATGTTTTCAAAGTTGCATTTATGACCTCATTTAATGCTTTTAAAAATTTTAATTCTGCGTTTGTGAAAAGAAATGTCACCTCCGTGCTTTTTAATATCACCTGAAAATTTAAAATGTCACCTTCGGGAAATTTGATGTCGCCTTCCTAAGGTTTTGTCACGCATTTAGAAAATCTTTTATTGCCTAAGGATAATTTAATATTGCTTAGGGTTTTAATCCTTTTAATTGTGTATCGCGTGATAATAAAATGTCACCTGCGGAAAATCGAATACCACCTCCGTGAAATTAAGTCACGCGGATGAATAAAATCACGCGTACGAATAAAGAAATATTGCCTCTGGTAAAAGAAATGATGCCAGAAAGAAAAGTCGCGTAAGTAGAAAATTTTTTGTTTATTTGAGACTTTTCTAGGACGTCTGATTGCTCGATTGCGTCAACTGGATTGATATCAATCACGTCAATGAATTCAATCGAATGTACAGTTAGGGTATTCCCTTTGTTTGATTTCAATAATGAATTAGGACATAGGTAACTATAATATCGAAGAATAAGGTTAATCAATCTTCATCACGAATGATAGGTCATGGATCTAAACGTCCATTCATTTTATGCTCAAATGCTTAGAGACATAAAACTAGGATCATCCTTCCTCAATGCTTAGAGTTAGGATTGGTAGGTCTGATAGGTATATTTAAATTGATGACTATGATTGATTGTTTGATTTCCTGATAGTAAGTTACTCATGTAATTCCCTTGTTTTGATTAAACAGGAGGATGTCCCTGTGCTGTACCTTCAGACTGTACCACACTGGGTGATGGAGCTTAGGGCGCAGTTGACTGATGCCGAGAGGCAAGTGATTAGGCGCTGCGGTTTATTATGTGTACTAGAGCTTCCTCGATTCCAGATGAACCGAGGTTTGATTACCGCTGTCGTAGAGCGTTGGCACTCTGAGACAAACACATTTTGGCTACCACAGGGGGAGATGACTATTACACCTGAGGATGTTTACAGATTGCTACGGATCCTGACTCATGGAGAGATAGTCTATTATGATGCAGTCTATGATGGGACATATTGTCGATGAGTATTTGGAGATCCGTCTATAGGTGATGATTGCATCCTATGGCCTCAGTTTGCCTCATTTCCTATTTTACCAGCATTATTAGGTGCTATCATTGGTGGTGTTTTATTACCTGATCGGCGAGGTCATGGATTTTCAGTGGGATGGGGTAGGATCATCGAGGATTTGCTACATCATCCTCGACGCTTTGACTGGGGATCATGTGTGCTGGCACAGCTTTATCATGATCTTCATGAGGTGGTTTACAGGAGATCAGCCTCATTATCTGCTGGGATTCATATTTTGCAGTTGTGGATATGGGAGCACTTACCAGTCAGTCATCCTATATCAGATCAAGATCATCCTCTAGGATATCCTTTTGCATGGCAGTATACTGGTATGGTGACACAGCATCACTTGGGTCACTTGGAGTATTGGCGTCGTCAAATTGATGACATGGATGAGGTCTATTGGAGACCATATGTTGAGGTCAAGGATTGGAGAGAGGATAGCTTGGAGTTACCCTATATGTTTTCTCCTTGATGGATGATCGGCAGGATCAACTCTGTTCTTGAGAGATTCTTGGCAGGGAGAGTGCTACGGCAGTTTGGGCGGATTCAGCCTATGCCTCAGGGATCTACAGTATATGCTCATTCTAGTGTAGAGCGGGCTACTTGGGGTCACATGCCTTCATATGATGACGCTATAGAGCAGATATCACTACTGGGTTATATGGATTGGGACATGAGATTACACATCAGAGATGTCGGAGTCACGCAGGAGTATCTAGCTTGGTTGATGGAGCATCCGATGCCTCGATTTACAGACCCTACAGAGCCAGTGCCTGGGTGAGATGATGATGGTGATGATGTCAGTGGTGGGAGGAGACACAGAGGTAGACCCCGAGGTAGGGCAGTGATTAGGCTTAGAGGACGAGCGAGAGATGCACAGGTACAGGCACCACCTCCTCCTCCTCATCCTGTAGTAGCACAAAGACAGAGGATAGATCGTCAGGATCATGTGAGGGCTGCTAGATAGGATCCAGGTACAAGATAGGATACGGGAGCAGGATTACAATAGGCTACCGTGGATGGTTAGGATACAGGTGCACAGTAGATGCCAGCAGCTTTTTCCCGTGATAGGGGAAAAGCTCCTATAGATACAGGTGATCCTCAGAGTACCTATGAGGTTGGGGAGAGTTCTAGTACTACCCAGCTACGAGTAGATGTGGGAGCATTACGGACAGAGGTGTCACAGATGTCGTCTATGATTTAGCAGTTAGTATCAGGTTTGGCTCCATTGGTTCCTCTCCTTGTTGCTATGGTTGGTCAAACGCCTCCTCAGCCGCCTCAGCAGCCTCCATCACAGCCTCCTCCACACTCTCCTCCAGGACCTCCTCCCAGTGGTGACGAGAGTTGAGCTATGAGTGCTCTTATTGATCATTTATGTACTGATGCTGAGATACTTGATATTGTACCATAGTCTTGTGACCTTGGTGCCACCTTTCCAGTTGTACTTTGACACTTATTTGACATTGATGCCCCTGTTGATGGGCGATTATAGAGTTGATTTATTATGATATCATTGTTATACTTTGATGTATCGAGTTGTGAGTAGACATGTGACATGAGGACATTTATGATCTTTCCTACTTTTACTTGATGATATATGAGATTTATTTTAGATGCTGCTATATGTGTTTATCTAATGCATTTGTTTTTGGATGGATGGTGTCTATGGATGCAACGTATCTTATGTATGATATAGATAGATGGATGCATTTCTTTCTCATGTATGGATGCAGTTTTGATATGTTATTTCTCATGTATGCAATCTATATGTATGCACATGTAAATGATTATTTCCTTCTTTTCCTTGATAATATCTATGTAATGATTAATGATATGGAATGAATACAAAAAGTATAATCTCATGTTTTTATTGTAGAAAAGATGATATTGAAGTGATGTTGTCCTTGCTGATTTAACCCTGTTTATAATGTTATGTACCCCCTTTTTGATGTGAAATGAAACCCTTGGGAAAAATGCATGCAATTAATCTAACATGAAAATGCATTTAACCTTTTTATGAAGCAGCTAAGTGTCACTAGCTTTTAGCAAATAAATGCCTTGAGGATATATTTTCATCATTGAGCACTTGGGACCGGAAAGTCGATACAATCACCACTGCCCACTGACATGATGATATGAATATCACTTTTTATTTACTGCTCATATGGTAACCTCCATTTTTCTTTCCCATCGGTCTCATCGATACGACTATCACTGATTACAAACAATCATGAGAGTACGAATACCGATTTTGTCGGATTCTATGTTGCAAGTGGATTTTGTCATTTAGATATGAAGAATCTAAATATCCAAGGTATCCGGTTGCGTAAACAAACAAAGGTTAACTCATTGTTTTATAAGATAATCCTCGATGGTTCTTTGATGACCATGTCTTTAGATGAATTCTCATAAGGCAATGAATCTTCCTCCAAACAGTCACTTCATAGTCAAGAAAAAAAAATCATGTCTCCATCATTTCCAATCTAGTCAAAACATCATTGATTAGCTAAAAAGACTTGATACAAATTGAATTAATGTAAGTAAACAGATTTTTAACCAACTTTTCAAAAGAAATCTATCTAAGTGTTTTGCATTGTTTTCTGATCTTCAACAAAAATATTTCCAAGTGTTTGATCATGGAATGATGTTTGATTTTTAATCCTGAATAATAAGTCAATTTAGGCTCAAGGATTTTGTTGTGGTAGTCAACTTCTTGGTTAGTAAACAATGATATCAATCAAAGAGAAAATCTGATCTCTCTTCTGAAAATGTTGATCCCTTTCTACTTGTGACTGAATACTGCTCATTTGAATCCTTTTTGAGGTACCCACTTTCCAATCCGTTTATGCTGCCCCCAAGTATTTTGATGTATCAATTTTGACAACTTTGGGCAAGGCAAAGGATGATGCTACAACTGTTATTATGACTATGTACAAATGACGGATGCAATGAAGGTTTAGACAAATGGGATGATGAGATGCATTATGTACACATGTGACTAGGAAGGAAATGACTTAAGGGAACCAAAAGTGCTTGTTGCCAAGTTTTCACCTTTGGATATTCTCTTTTTTTGCTACCGAGGTGCCTATTTGCTAGGTTTTCACCAAGGCACTTTTTCTCTTTTTCATTTTTTTTGTATTTTTCTTTTTTCTTTTTTCTTTTTTGTATTTTTCTTTATCACCTTGGCGCCTATTTGCTAGGTTTTCACCAAGAGATAGTTTTTCAAATGTTTTTGCTTTCTTCAGGCTCAATTTTCCAATATTTTTTATTTTTCTTCTTTTCCAATGTTTTTGGATTTTCCATTTTCAAATGTTTTTGGTATTTTCAAGATCCCTTTTCAACTATGTACATTAATTATGATGCTCTCTTATTTGATACTCTTTATACTCTTTCATCTGCTTTAGGTGTAGAACCTCTTCAAATGAATGCTATTGATTGGTTCTTGTAATTCTTCACCATTACAATCTGATAACTTATATGTTCCAGTTCCAAAGGATGACACTATCACAAATGGGCCTATCCAATTAGCTTCCCACTTTCCTTTCTTTTCCCTTTCAGCTTGATTTTTGGGATTTTCTCTTAGTACCAAGTCTCCTACTTGAAAAGTTCTTGGTTTGATGTGTTTGTTGTAATTGTGTGCAATCATGTTTTGATAAACTTTTAAATGCTCATAAGCTTGAGTCTAGTGTTCCTCTAACAATTCCAATTGTTGTAGTCTGGCAATCCTATAATCCTCATCAGTGATCAATCCTCTTAATGAAACCCGTAGAGATGGAATTTCAACTTCTAATGGTAGAACTACTTCGGTTCCATAGACTAAAGAGAATGGGGTGGCTCCTGTAGGTGTTCTGATACTAGTTCTGTAAGCCCATAGTGCGGGATTTATTTGCACGTGTCAATCTCTTCCTGATTTGTTAACTGATCTTTTTAATATTTTGAGAATATTTTTGTTTGTTGCTTCAGCTTGTCCATTGCCTTGTGGATAATAAATGGATGATGAATGATGTGTAATGTGAAATGTCATGCAAAGTTCATCAATATCCTGATTTTTGAATTATTTCCCATTATCCGTGATAATGGCATGTGGAATACCATAGCGGAAAATTATGTGGTTCAAAATGAACATTGAAATTTGTTTGCCGGTTGCTATTGTTAATGGAACTACTTCCACCCATTTGGTGAAGTATTCTGTTGCTGTGATGATATACTTGTGTCCGTTTGAAGATGGAGGATATATGATTCCAATCAAGTCAAAACCCCATTGATAAAAAGGCCATGGTGTAATGAATGGGTGTAATTCTTGAGCCGGTGCATGTATCATATTACCATGATATTGACATTTGCTGCATGTCTTCACAAATTGACAAGCATCTTTTTCTAATGTTGTCCAAAAGTACCCTAGATGAAGGATTTTCTTAGCTAGATTAAGACCGCTTGAGTGTGACCCGCAAATGCCTTCGTGGACCTCGCGTAAAGCTAACTTAGACTCTTCTTCCTCTAGACATCTAAGTAATGTCCCATCAAGACCCTTACGATACAATGTGTCTGAAAGGATTAGGTAACGGGCGGCTTGGCGTATGAAGTTACATTTTTGGGCACGAGTTTGGTCTATGGGGAGTACTTGGTCTTTAAGGTAAGTATAGATGGGTCCATACCAAGGAGAGTCATGTCCATGTAAAAGAGCAACAATTTGGGTGTCAGGAAGGTTGAATGCCGGTTTTACCAACTCTTCCACCAAGAACTCATACTTCTCATTTTGATCTAGTTTTTGTAACAATGAAGCCAAGGTAGCCATGGCATCTACTGCTCTATTCTTTTCTCTTGGAATCTGTTCAAATGTGATCAAAGCAAAGTACTTCTTCCATCCATCAATCAAGGTTTTATATTTCATCAATGTTATGTCTTTGGTATTGTATTCATTATTAACCTGATTGATTATAAGTTGGGAATCTCCATACACTTGTAATTATGCAATATTCCATTCTAAAGCCATTTTGATGCCAATGACTAATGCCTCATATTCCGCTATGTTATTGGTGCATGGAAATAAGAGTTTATAGGACTTTGGAATGGTGTACCCTTGAGGAGTAACCAATAATATACCTGCTCCAAAACCTCCTTGTGTGTAAGATCCATCAAAATATAATTTCCATGTCTTTGCTTCTATGTTGACAATTTCTGCATCTAGAAATTCAATTTTCATGGTTTGTGTAGACTCCATTGGGTTATCTGCTAAGTGATCTGCTATCACTTGTCCTTTAATTGCTCTTCTATCAACATATTCAATGTCAAATTCACTTAGGATCATGACCCATTTTTCTATTCTACCTGTTAAGGCAGTTTTACTTAGCAAGTATTTGAGAGGATCAATCTTGGCAATTAATTTGATCTTATGCATCAACATATAATGTCTTAGTTTTTGAGATGCAAAAACCACTGCTAGACATGCTCTTTCCATGAATGAATAATTGAGTTCATATTTTATTAAGGTTCTACTAGGATAGTAGATTGCCCTTTCTTTTCCTTGCTCATCTTCTTGTGCCAACAATATGCCTAGAGACCTTTCTGTGGCTGATATGTATAACAACAGTTCTTTACCCTTGATAGGTGACATAAGAATAGGTGGCTTTATCAAATAAGTCTTCAAAGTAGCAAAGGCCTTATCACATTCTCCATCCCACATAAATGTAGTGTCCTTGTGTAACAATCTGGTGAAGGAGTGACACTTTTCTGCTAATTGAGAGATAAATCTCCTTATTGATTGAATCTTTCCTTGTAATGACCTCATTTGGCTAATATTTCTTGGAATCTCCATTTCTAGAATGGCTTGTACTTTTTTAGGATCAACTTCAATGCCTTTTTCTGACACTATATAACCCAATAACTTGCCGGATTGGACACCAAAGGCACACTTCTTTGGGTTTAATCTAACTTTGAATGTTCCAACCGAATGAATATTTTTCTTAGGATTTGTAAATGCTCTTCTCTATTGTGGGATTTTGCTAGAATGTCGTCCACATAATCTTCTAAGAAAGTGTGCATCATGTCGTGGAAAATAGTTTTCATGGCCCTTTGATATGTAGCTCCAGCATTTTTTAAACCGAAGGGCATGACATTCCAACAAAAATTACCCCAAGGGCAAGTAAATGCTGTCTTTTCTTGGTCTTCGGGAGCAATCTTGATTTGGTTGTAGCCACTAAATCCATCCATTAATGAGTACATTGCGTGACCTATTGTCAAATCCACTATGGTATCAATGCTTGGCAATGGGAAGTCATCTTTGGGACATGCAAGGTTTAAATCTCTGAAATCTGTACACACCCGGATAGATTTATCATGCTTAGTAACCGGCACAATGTTAGAGATCCAATCAGCATATGCTATTGTTCTTATGAATCCCACCTTTAACAATTTTTCCAATTTTGCCTTGACTAAGAGAGCCACATGTGGGTGCATTTTCCTCAGTTTTTGCTTCACAGGTTTAACTCCGGGTCTAACATTCAAATGATGCATTATGAAATCAGGATCCAATCCAGGCATATCGGCATATGACCATGCAAAATTTACTTGTTGTTCTTGGAAGAATTTGATAAAGTCCTCTCTTTCAAGAGACGTAAGTGATGCAGCCAAGTGTACAACCTTTGGCTCTAGTTCTGTACCAATGTTAACTTTTTCTGTTGGTTCTATAAGAATAGATGACCGTTCTTCTTCATGTTCAGGCAAAGTGTCCAATCTCTCTTCTAATGGTGCCATAGTTGGGTTTTCACCAAAAGAAACATCTTTTATTTTCATTGTTTTTGGTTCTAATGGTGCCACAGTTGGGTTTTCACCAATAGAACTTCTCATTTTTTTATTTTTTTTCATTTTTTCTTTTTTTTGACTAAGAGATTGGACCCTTGCTATTGTAATCATGTCCATATTGAGTTCGTTGGTGAAAGAGGGTTCAACCGCATTGAGGTATTGGTTTGTTGCTTGGTCATTTGGGAATTAAAGTAAGTCATGTGGTTCGGTTTGATCCCAATCAATGAGGTCTGGATGTATCAAAATTAAGGAATTATTGGGTAAGGTATTATCAATAGGATTTAAGGACATGACTTCGTTTGAGGGTTCATACATTGTATCGTTTAGATCTATGATGTGCGCTTCCTCAAGATGATCCATGGAAGCAGGGTCAAAGTCCCCTTCACTTGAATCCTCGTTGACCTCTACGGGAAACAATGTGGGAAAAGCCACAAGCGGGTTAAAACTAACGTTTGAATTTCCCTCCTCTGAAGGTGTCCAAAATGTTTCTATCCATGCTCCACTACTAGATGCTTGTTCTATATTAGGCCTTTGAATAGAAGATTCTTCATTAATTGGAGCATCTTGTTTTGGGATTTTTGCATAAGTATGTATAGCAATGACTTCTTTATCTTGACATGACTCATTTGATAAAGTATCCCATTCATAATCCCTAGAGTCATCACTATCTCCTTCGGATTCTAATGCATTTATTTGAGGATGAAAATCATGCATTGGACTTGAACTTTCTCCCTTATATTGAAAACCTACTCCGGATTTTTCATGAATTGCCCTCCAAACAAGTTCAATAGGTTCTAATAATCCTCTATTTCTTTGGCCTAGGGGTCCTCTTCCTTTGTATCCCATCTTTTGCATAATATCAAATCCTTTCCCATATTGCTCTGTTTGTATATTGACATGTTGAATTCTTTCCATGGGAGTGTCTAGGGTACCATCCTCATCATGATAAAGCCATTGGAGGACATCATCCTCTTCCTTATCCCATGTTTCTTTTCTATCTTCCCTCACAAAATAAGAATTATACTTATGTGGAAGATGTTCTTTTGAGGGTTTTCCATGTGATTTGGGAGACATGGGCATGTCAAATAGAGAAACTGAATATTCTCCTACCCCTTTTGAACTAATCTTGCATTGTTTGTCAAATTTGATCATCATCTCACTCATGTATTGATAATGAGCTACTTTAGCTTGCTCTTTTTCCTCTTTAGTAGGTTTGTAGATCACTGTTTCCAATTTAGGTGCCACATATGGACTTTCCATCACATTTGGACCCTCATAGCTCACTTTTTCCTTGCCCTTAGTTGATGTAGTTGAGCTAGCTTGAAGAGGATTTTGTGCATCTTCATTGGTGATTCTTGGAACAACTCCTTCACGATTATGTGGAATGTACAATTCATGCAAGGGTTTGAGTGCATTACAATATTGAAATGGATTTGAGTCTCCTCCAACTGTGATTTCTTCACCCATGTATGGGAACTTGATGCATTGGTGGTATGTGGAGGGGACAGCTTGCATCTCATGAATCCAGGGTCTTCCCAATAAGATGTTATAGGTTAATTTCATGTCCAACACTTGACATTTGGTTTCCTTCTTAACTGGTCCCACTTGGATGGGTAACACAATCATGCCTTTAGAAGCTCTTTCAGCTTCATCATAAGCTTTTATGGTGATTTTCTTTGTAGGGTCAATGCAAGACTCGGATAGACCTAAGGATTTTACAAGACTCAATGTGCATATGTTAAGGCCAACCCCTCCATCAATAAGGGCTCTTTTGACTCTATGCCTTTCGATCAAAACCTCTATATGTAATGGCAAATTTTGAGGATGAGTTATAGACATGTCATCTTGATCTGAAAATGAAAGACAATGAGGAGCCACAAGATGTCCTACCATATTTTGAAATTTTTCTTCCCCTAAGGTAGTAGAAACATGTGTCTCTTCCAAAGCTTTTTCCAAAATCTCTTTATGATTTGGTGACAACTTCAATAACTCTAAGATTGAGATTTGTGCTGGAGTACGTTGCAATTGGTCCACCAAACTATAAGGTCTTGCTGTTGTAGGAGGTTGTTTGACCACAATGTTGGATGGTGGGATATTGGTGTTTTGAGGGACTATCCCTTGTAAAGTCATTCTAGAATTTTGCCCTCTTGTAATGACATTAGTTGCTTCCTTTTGAGGCTGTTCATTAATGATGATAGCATTAACAATATTATCATATGATGGCGCAAAGTTGAGATTATTGGCACTTTGTTTCTTGCCATTTGATGATTCACCTTTATCATGTTTGTAAAAAGGTTGTTTGAAGGCCGTATGATCTTCATTATTTTGGGGTCCATCAACAGTGATTATGTTATTATCTATCAAGTCTTGCACCACATTCTTTAATTGTAGACATTCATTTGTAGGGTGCCCCCGAATCCTATGATATTCACAATGATGCTTAGCATCCCACCAACCTGGCTTGTGGTCTGGTTCATAAGGCTTAATAGCGGGTAATGTAATAACATTGTTAGCTATGAGAGCCTTTAATGCAGTTTCAAGTGATTCTCCCAAGGGTGTAAAGTGTCTTGCAGGAGTGGGCTTCAAATACTTATCATACTTGTTGTTTTGATCCTTGTTTCCTTGATTATTCTTGTTGGCATTGTTGTTGTTGTTGGAAGGTGCATTATATGCTTGATTAGCATTATTCACTTGATTTGGTGTCTTTGTAAGGGCAAATGGAATCACCTTCAAGTTGCTGGATTCCACTACACCATCATTAACAATGCCCTTTTTGTTATTCTTTGCAGCATAACGGCTATTGTTGTTGTACCAACTTTATTTGGATTGTTGTTATTGTTGGTATTGTTGTTGTTGGAGTTAGAGTTATTCTTATTTTCCTTGTACAATTTCAACTCTCCACTCTTAATCAACACTTCTTCCGTTGTAATTCCGTTATCAATCAAATCTTGAAAAGTTTTAGGACATTGCATCCTTAGTCTATAATTCAGCTCGCTTCTTAAACCGTTAATAAAGATATCCATTTTTTCTTTCTCCGGTACACTTCTTGGATATCTAGCAAATGCAGTCCTCCATCTTTGCAAGAATGTGAGAAAGGCTTCTCCATCTTGTTGCTTCGTGTTACATAACGTTATCATGGTGACCTCATGTTTGATGTTATAAGAGTAATGAGTCACAAATTTAGATGCTAACTCTTCAAAGGATTTTATGCCGGATGGTAGTTTTGAAAACCAATCCATGGCTATTCCTCCCAAGCTTCTTGGGAATAGTCTCATTAAATAGGTTGATTCATGCATGAATTCAAGAATTAATGCACAAAACCCCCGAAGATGATCATGTGGGTCAGATGTTCCTTCATACCTCTCATATTTAGGAAATGTTACATTTATAGGAAAAGGCACCATGACCAAACTCTTATCGAATGGAAAAGGACATAATGTTTCAATAGAGAAAGGCTTAGGAGCCCCATTTTGTTTCAAACTGTCAATTTCCATTTGTAATGCCTTGAATTGTTCCCTCATTGCTTCCATAGGGTCTTCTATTTCCTTGGGCTTTAATTTCTCTATGTCAAAATCTTTAGGTAGCTTTACCCCCATTTGTATTAAGTCCATGAAGTGTTTTTCTTTATCCATAAGCATGGTCTTTTTCATTAGTTCTATGAAATAAGGACATTGTCTTGCCTCTAATGCTCTTTCAATCATGGCTTCTTCTGCAGTTGGGGGTAAGTTTGTATTATGAGGAGGAAATAAGTTGTTGCCTTGTGAATTTGCCTCTTGAGAATTAGGATCTCTTCCTCCATTATTAGAATTTCCTTGATTGTTGTTAAGATCCATACCCCCATTCATGTTGTTCCCTTGATTGTTGTTAGGATCTATACCCCCATTCATGTTGTTCCCTTGGTTGTTGGGATCGATATTTCCTAGGGTACCACTAAACATATTGTTAATGTCCTTTGCCTTAACGGGTTTTTCAATCACTCGTGAAGTAATGAAAGTGTTCTTTGGAAATGGGAGCTCTTCTCCATTGTAGGTCCCGTCTGTTTGTAATGCTTTCCTTATAGAGAGTGACCTTGTAATAACAGGCATGAACAAACTTTAAGGGTATGTTGACTTTCTTCTCTTGATAAGCTATTTTTGGAATAAGGTAAAAGTTTTTTTGATCAATTTTAAATGGTTTAAAATTTTAATGGTGTTTTGATCAATAACTTTGGAATATCTTGTTTGAAAATAAAAACAATCTCAACACACACATCAATTGGGTACCATATCCCTAGAATGCTCTAATGTGTATATTTTTGAACGTTTTCACAGGTTTAACACAAGAATAGCTTCCACACAATCTACCTAGCACATAATTGATTCGTAAACATGGCTCTAATAGGTAGTTTTGCTATTTTACCATTATGTAGTAAGTTTTCCGTTCAAAAGAGATCTTAGCTTTTCATCCCCCAACTATGTTAAGGGGCTTCCCACACGCACAAAAGCATGATTTTGCGCAATCCGTTAGGACTACTAGAGGAAGTTCGAAAGAGCTAAAATCCTTTTGTCATGTACCCCATTAAGGATACCCGCATTTCATTTTATAGTGGGTCAGATTCTCACAGCAAAAGCAAGTGTATCCCACTTTGGGCTGTCCCTCTCACCGGCCCTTCTAAGGCAATCTCGGGAGGCGAGCCCACTAAGTTTTAAACATGTTCATTTGAAAGCATGAAAAGTGGATTTGGTAGAGCAATTTTGGGAATTTGATTCACTCAAAGAGTGAAGAGCATATCCCTATTGCTTTTCCCTTATCCCAAACACTCACAATCAAATTTGGTTCTTTTTCAACCCCGTGACAAAGGGGTTCTTAGAATTGAAATGTTTGTTATTTTCCTTTTATGATTAAACTATGTTTTGAACTTTGAAAATGCCACAAGCTAAGGGAATGTGCAAGCTTGATGAGAAAAATACCTCAAATGATGCTAGCAAAGGCTAGGTGCATTTTTAAGTAGTAGATTTTCTCATTTTCTCTCCAAATCCTTCCTTTACCTTAGCAAAACGTTCCCTCCACCAACAAGTTAGTCAACACAAATTCATACAAAGTGAAGGGAAACCAAAATCAAAAAGCTTAAAATGATCAAATTGATTATGCTCTTGATTTATTTTGAACTCAAATATTTGCAAATTAAATCTAAAAGGTGCAAGGTATACTCTAATAAGACGTCCTTTTTTGTTTCTTTTTTGCATGCAAAAAAGAAAAAAAAAAATTTGAGCACTTTTTTGTGACAGAGCATGTACCTGAGACAAAAAAAAATGACAGTGAAGTTAGCATACAGTCATTATTTTGACAAAATAGAGAAAATACAGTCAGGCGACATCATCCAGACTACAGGCGAGATTAAATTTAATAAAGACGTGACTACTTTAACCGCGAGTGTCACCAAAAGGGGCTCAAGCGAGATTAAAATAGACAAGTGCGATATTAAATTTTGCAAACGCGTGAAATCTTTAATATATGCGACAACAGTAATCACTCAGATACAATATCAATGCTAAATCAAGTGACATTTTCCATGCTAAAGGCGAGATCTAATTTAATAAAGACGTAATTACCTTAACCGCGAGCGTCACCAAAAGGGGCTCAAGCGAGATTAAAGTAATTAAGTGTGATATCAAATTAAATGAACGCGTGAATTCTTTATCTCAAGCGACAAATTCACTCAGAGAAGCGACATTTAATTAAATGAGAGCAACATTTAAAATACTCAAAGCGACAAATTAAATGCGAAATGCAGTAAAGTCCCTTTACACCAGACGTAAACTCATTCCTCGGCCGCGTCTTTTAATTCTTTGCAGGCGACATCTAAATAGCCAAAGGCATCAGCTGCTTGTGCGTGAGGCGAGAATTTAATGTCCACAGGCGTGATTTCTTTATCCAGAAGCGTGATTCTGCAGTCTAAGAAGCGTGAGCGTTCAGACTCCAGGCGATATTTTAATTACCGCGAGCGACATCTCTTTGTTGTAGGCGTGATTTCTTTACCTGTAGGCGTGATTTCTTTCCTGTAACCTGCAAATAGTGAGCAAAATCATGCAATTCTAGCCTAAATTTTGCAAATAACATGGAAATTATGATAAATTTGAGGCCTAGAGCCCCACGGTGGGCGCCATTTGTGTGTGAATGATTTACACCTTCATGAAATAACAAGATTTAAAGAGAATTTACACTATTCAAAGCAAACTAATCTAAATAATGCACAATTAATCTAAATATCTCATGGTTCTCTAAATTGAAGTAGTAAGTGAGGCTCTCAGCTGCAAATCCTCACTAGTGACACTCTAATTATGAGAATTGAACTAAGAATGATATGTAAACTAGATCTAATTATCAAATTCTAGCTCTATTTGATAAGAAAATCTCTAAAATGATCAACAATTAAAGCTAATTATCAATGAAAATGCTAAGTGAGTGGTGTGGATGCAAATTGCAAGAGCTTTGCTACAATTCAAAGATATGGAGTGGATGATTAATGCCTCAAAATGCCTTCTATTTATAAGATTTTCCCAAGGGTAAGGGGTAGAGTGAGATAACCATGGTTATGCTTGGGTAAGGTCAATTGGCTTTGCTTTGTCCTTAAATTGGGGGACAAACATTTAAATAGTTTCAAAAGGCTGGACCATTTCAACAAAAGTGAGTGATTTGTGTCCATTTTGTCTCATTTTTCCTTTGTTGAGAGAATTTATGATTTATTAATTAATTAAAGAAATTAAATTTAGCCATGAAGGGTAAGAGGTTCATTTTGATCTTTGCTTTCAACAACTATGTCATTAATTGAATTTAATCAATTTCTTAGTGTTTTTCCCCTTTTCAAGCTTTATTTAATCATTTAATCATTTAATTGAATTTTCCTTTGATTCGAATTGCCTTTGTTCCATTTATCGATTTTTAGTGCTATTTTGATGATTTGATGCACCTTTTGATTGAATTAAGTCTTTGGCAATTTTCCATGTCTACACAAGGGTAAATCGTAAGGGTAATTTCAGGGGGTTCATGGTTTATGCAAGAATTTGATGACTTCATGTGTTAATGAGAGGATGATTTGTAAGACATTTCATTTGGGTTCTGGGTATACTTGATTTGAGATATTTCTATAGATGTAATTTATTTTGACTCTTTTCCCTAGGATTTGGCACTAGTCTTTACTTGATTTACATTTATCATCATCAACAAACTTAAATGACAATTTATCTTAAATGTATTTCAAAAGAAGTAGATGATTACATTTGTGTCAACCATACAAATAAATGTTGTGATTCTTTAAAGAATTGAATCATCTAGGTATACCCACCTGAGCTTGAAGCTCAAAGTGAAGGTGTAATGCCCAAAATCCATTGGGCATTACACAACTTACTAAAAATAGTTTAACATATTCTAATGTCCATTATAATATAGCAAAACATAAATTCTTTGAATGAACAGCTGAACATTTAAACTATAATTTTTACTACAAAATTAACACAGAAGTTGAAGTTTAATATACCAGAAATATTTTTTAAAATTTTAACCATCATATGTTTTGGCAGGAAATTTAATTTATGAAACAAATTTATAGAATATACAGAATCAATTATCTACTAAACATTTCAACCAAAATAGTTTTTGATAGCATAAATATAGAAAATAGATTTACCATTTATACATAATTTTATCAAGATTTTCATCAAATACATTTTTGCAAGGATTTAACTTATGAGCAGAATTATGGAATTTGTAGAATTACTGCACCAAATGTAAACTGAACATTTTGAAAGAAATTAATTTCTGTTGACATAAAGGTAGGAAATTGATTTAAAATTCTATCATAGAATATACAACAATACAACTTTTAGAGATACAATGATTTTTACAATGAAATAACTTGAATTACAACAGTAGTAAATTTTTTTCAAGAGGATAATAAATAATCTTTAATTTTAGCTAAAACTTGAATCTTCACTTGAACTTCAACTTTACACCAAGAAAGCCAAAAAACCTGCAAACATAAAAATTCTTTCCACATGCCCATGGAGGCTCACCTCCCAACCTAGGCCATTACATGGCCACCCCTGAACTAGGGGAAATAAGAATAGAATGGGTTACACACAACAACACAAAGCATAAACATACAAACACAATTTGGTACAAAGACTTTCACAATTTACTCCCTTCCCAAGCTTGCACAAAGGATTCTAAAGATTGAATCCATAGATGGGTGAAGGTGGAAACTTCTCTTATGGAGACACCTATCTTATAACAAAATATCATTTCAATATATATATCACATGCCTTCACAAGGCCCTTCCAACTAAACAACTCAAATCCATGATCATCAACACATCCCTTATGGCCCCCCAAAACATATAAGAAGGCTCTCATGGGTGCCCATACAACCATGTTCTCATACATAAACAATTCCCAACTAGGCCCTTCACCCCAAGTCCTCCTCAAATCCTCCCAAGGATGAGGAGTAAACTTGCACACCCAAAACATGAAGCAAATCAAGAAGACAAACAAGATTGAAAAAAAACAATATCACACAATGAAACCAAACAATATAAGATTCAACACAAGGTACTACAATTTACAAATTTCACACTAGTACATTTCTTCATTGCATATACAAAATAATTACA
Source organism: Chamaecyparis obtusa (assembly GCA_027943335.1). Taxonomy (NCBI): domain Eukaryota; kingdom Viridiplantae; phylum Streptophyta; class Pinopsida; order Cupressales; family Cupressaceae; genus Chamaecyparis; species Chamaecyparis obtusa. The sequence continues at coordinate 212,282 of BSBK01009734.1, forward strand.
TGATAGAAGCCACCAACCTCCTCGTAAGCAAAGGCAAAATTGAAAGGTTGAAGAAGAGCTCCTCTTGACTCCAAGCTTGCTATCCTTCTCAAATCTACTAGCCCAAAAACTCTCTAGTCCTCCTCTCACTCTCTCCAAATCTAGCATAAACAAGATGAACAAGTGTGTGCTTTCCTAATTCTCTCTCCCCTAAAGAAATTCAAACATTCCTCTCTCATCTCCCTTCCCAAAACAAATTAGGTTTCTAGATCCAAGACAAAATGACACTTGCCCTTGTTATAGTAATGGGATGAAATTCAACACATGGAAAAGTGAAGCAACCTAGAGAATATTTCTATTTTCGTTTATACCAAAAATGGCCCATTTGGAGAGACAAAAAGGTGGCCTAGGGAAGTGGAAATAGAAGAAATAAGCCCCCTAACCCATGTACTAGCCTTGGGGCACCAAAATCCAACCTAAACCACACCTTGGGACTCCATAGAACCTCTCAAAAACCTCAGTTAAACTTGCATCTGAAAATGGAGTATTGGTTACATAAATCTTGGTTCCTTAAACTACCTACCTAGCTTAGGAATACTCAAGATCAACTAAGGAGAGGGTGGGGTCCATATTCCACTCAAGCATGCCACATCATCACCATGGTGCCAAGTGACACCTCACATAAGCACACATCACAAAACACATTTGGCATGCTTAGTGGACAAATTACATTTATATTTTCACAAAAATGAAATTTACTTACAAACATACATTTACAAACATTTTCAACCACATACACACATGCATCATGTTTACGAATAAAATCACGTTACGAATAGGTCATTCTCTTCTTTTGACCTTGGTTTCAAACTCATTGCACTTAGATCCATTCTCATTTTCTTGAATTTACAACCATGGTCATATTCCTGCACACTCAATTTTGATGTCAGTACATCATAAAATTTTGCATTAATAATCATTTAAAAAATGAATTAATAACATCTAAAATTGACAATAATGAATAATTACATTCCATGAATCATTACATAATCCACATTATACCCTAATTCTTCAAGCATCGAAATATCAATTCAATTTCTACATAAGCATGTAATCCTAAGCTCATCATAGAACCATGATTCCACCAATATTCATTATACTGAAAGATAACATAGCAAATGTGGAATGTAGAATTCATATATCATAGATAATCATGAAACCAAAATGAGCATATATAAAAAGTATGACTAACGTCATCATCATAAAAATCTATAACAATCATCTCATAAGATCTAATGATAGCATATGTAATCCAAAATAGGTCAAATGTCTCTACTCAAAGTATCATCTTGATGAATCAAATGCCAAAATGAATGTCCAGCTAAGATGGGTCGGGGTAGGACCTCACATCCTCCCCCCCTAGGCATGAACTTCCTCCTGGAGTTCATCAAAAAGATGGGGGTACTGATCTCTCATCTATGTTGTGTCTTCCCAAGAAGCTCTGAGGCTGCCGACATCTGACTGCTGAATGGATGACCCGAAAGATAATCTCTCACAATGTGCCCCATGGCACTGCATGAATAACATGGTCCTCTAGCCTAGAACTGACTCCCCTAAATTCTCGACTGTTGCTACCCACTTGTCATACCGAATCTACTAGAGCCATCTCTGGATGACTGAGTCTAAGTTCCCTGGTCCTGTCAGGGACTCTGCTAAGACTGCTACTACTGTGGTGTGCTGGAGTTCTCCTGATCTCCCTTCCAATGGGATTTAGGGAAACCAGAGTACTGTGGTATGAAACTATGGTTCTTTGACCTGTCTCATACATATTGAGACCTATTATGGATCTCCTCAGCTATCATGGCCCTCTCTACTATATCATGAAAGTCACCTGATGGTACCATCCGCACTCTATCAACTATGGCATAGTTCAACCCCTTAATAAAGTGGTTGACCTGGAGTTTCTCATCCTTAATGTAATCAACATAAGGAAGGAGTTCGAGAAACCTGCACTCATACTGTGCTACCGATAGCCCTCCCTACTATAGGTCATGAAACTCATCGATGCGACATTGTCTAAAATGCTCTGATATATATCGGGCTCAAAACCTCTCCACGCAGGTCTCCCATGTGAGGGTATCTATGACAAGATGACTCTTATATTCCTCCTGCCTCCACCATGTAGAGGTAGTCCCCCTCAGCATGTGAACTAAAAGTCGTGCCTTAAGGTTGCTCTCATAAGGGTGCAACCCAAAACATCTCTCAAGGCTAAATAGCCAAGCCTCAACATCTTCTCCATCTGTAGATCCTGAAAAGGGTGGTTGTTCAAGTCGTAAGAGGTTTCTAATCTGGTCCCCTGTATCACGGGGCACTCTTGGCACTATCATTGGTGGTGGTTGTGGCATGTGTATAGACTCATCCCCATGATTTTCCAACTCCTCTACTCATCTAGGTAGATGACTTCTACTTTGCTTCCGAACCTCAGCCTGCTGGCCTCTTGGAGGCAATCTATCCATAATTATATTGGCTAAATTCTGTAATGCATTAAGGATGTCCTGGTTGGGATTAGGTGGTGGTACAAGAAGGGGGGACCTACACATCACCTACTCCCTCAGCTATACGATCATCTCCCTCAATTGCCACACGGCTGCCTCTAGGTCTCCGCCCACGTCGGTGAGCACTATGCGTGACTGGAGGCATCCTACTACTGGATTCTCTTAACTAAGGTTTTTCCTGAAAGGATGGACGTCTTAGAAAGGACAATATGAACTCTACTAGCATGACATAATATACATTCACAAAGTCAAAGAAGAGGAAACCCTATACTTCTTTATAAATATAAGTATAAAATTAATTTTAATTAAACAAAACTCTAATGTTTATATGAGTAATTCATTAATTTCCAAGAGTACTAAAGATTCCAACATAATTTAGGTTATGATTTAATACTATTTTTATGATGACCAGTATACTGGCCACATATATTGGCCTCATAAAAATAAGATTATCAAGTTTTGAATTAATGAACTAGTTTTTAACTAAAAGCTTAAATTACACTTTGTTCCATATTAATCTCAATTCGATTAATCTACAAGACTTTTGTAATGCCTTGAAATATTAGGGTCAGAGAACAATTAGGGGTAAAAAGGGCGTTAATTTTTTCTTGAAAGAACACTAAACGACGACTACATAGCACACAAAGCTCACTTAATGTGAAGCTTGAGAACATAAAGGCTAGTCACCCAATGTCACATAAGGGAAATCAAGGCATGCGCTAGCGTGCCATCATCCCTTATTTGACATAATGTTCTTAACTAGGTTGTCATAATTAAGTCTATTATAAGATCTTGGATTAATCTAAAGTCTAGCCTTAAAGATTTTAAAACCAGTATATCATTTTCTTAAAATAGTTAAATGCATGGTTACAATAGTTTCTGCAATAATCATAATAAATTAATTAATTATGGCAAGCTATAGGAACACCTAGGGTTCCCTTAGGTTTAAAATTGAAAGGGTTAATCTCTAAAAGTTTGTTTAATAAAAGCATTACCAAAGCTATTTTCTTAATGTCATTGCAAATAATACCACATTTTACATTAAGGTCCTTTAAAAGAAATTAAACAAATTAAGTGATCAAAAGTGTAGAATAAAGATTTCTTTATGATAATTAATATTTTCCCTAAGAATTTTTTAAAAGAAATTAACTAATTTCCTTTAAATCCCAATTATTAAAATGGGATATTAAGGTCAGTAATTAATTAATAATCAAATAAAATAATCTATAATTCAAAATAAATCAAATTTTGTGTCCATTCTTAATCCTCAATTCTCAATAAATTTATGAATTAAAGAAAGATTATCTCAAAATAAATTAATCATCATGAACTTTAATTTACATTAATAATGTATTTAATACCAAATCAAGGTAACATTTCTAATTTAATTTATTAAAACTAAATTTACTAAAAAGAATAAGACAATGCCATAATAATAAATTTCTAAAATCAAAAGGGATAAAAATCAAGATAACATTTCTAATTTAATTTCTTATAGCCAAATTTTAAAAAGAAAAAGATAATGCAATAATAATAGATTTCTAAAATCAAATGGGATAAAAATCAAGATAACATTTCTAATTTAATTCCTTAAAATCAAATTTACTAAAAAGAACAAGGAATCATATGGACATTAATTAATTAATACTTAAATGACATTTTCCTGAACTTAAGAATACATCTTATTATATTCCCATTTCTAAGTCTCTACGCTCAAATTAATACAATTATTATTTAAATAATAAACTAGAATAATTTAATCTACATTAGCCTTTAAATTAATTTTAATAATGTTTTAAATAACAATTCTTAATAAATGACTAAGTACTAAATCAAATATACATCTCCAATTAAAAATCCCAGACCATAATTTACTAAAATAAAAGAAATGACAAGCATTAATAGAATTGAAAAAAATAAATAAAAATCAAAAGGATTACTTAAATTACACTTAGCTAAAAAAGAAATAAAAAAATAAATAAATTAAGTTGATATCTAAAAGTGAAAGAAAAAATAAAATTAGGAATAACATTGTGCAACTAGAAAGATATAAGTAAGAGAAATATAACAAAGAATAGTAGAGTGGAAATCCCTAAGTGGGAAACCCTAACCCTAATCTGAATTTAGGGTTAGGCCCATCTTAAAAAGTTGCAAAACCCTAAAATCTTCATTTCTACATTTTCTTTGCAGGGTCAGAGGTGTGCTAAGGATACTGAGATTACTTTGAAGTTCTCACATGAGAACATGTGTGAATTGTAATGCCCACCCTAGCATCTTCCTATGTTAGACTGACAGGACTATTGCTTTGACACTTTGGATTTTATGATGGACTATGATTATTATTTAGTTAGCATTTTATGAGATATTTGAGCATATATATTTGGTTACTGCAGTTTATTTAGAAATATTAAATGAGTTATAATTTAATGATGAATGGCTAGAAATGAACTATCAGTAAAATGTTTTACATTGATTTGTGTTATGATGTTTTATTATGATTTAACCCTACTGACCCTATTATGGTTTAATGTTCACTGGTTGATGTGAGTGTAGGATGAGGAGGGGCAGTCGTAGTTACTCCCATGGGAGATCCACACGATGTCGCACTCTCCCTCCTTGTTTACCACTATCTGTTTATATTTATATATTTGTATATGCATATCAATGGGTGATGCAAGATGCAGGTACCAAGCATCGTCTCCACCTAGCTACACAGGTCTGAGCGTGCCTTCAAAATCCTCGAACTGTTGATGTGTGAAGATTTAACCAAGTTACTCCCGAGGTTACCCATGGACCTAGAATTCTGTTTAGGAAGTGATCCTAGTTGGGAAGTGGAATGCAGTTTATGTTATGGGCTTGATTTCATGTCGGTCCGAGTTTATGTTATGAGTTAAAATTAATCTATTTTATATGTATAATAAATAATTATGTTATAATTGTTTGTATTTTATATATGTATGTGTATATGTGGGTGCACATGCATATATCCATGCTTATATAAATAATAATAATTGTATGTTATCATTAATTGTGTTAAAGATATGGTGTTTATAATAAGAAAATAAAGTGAGTTAAATAAATTATATTTAATAAATGTATTAAATAAAAAGTAAAAATAATAATAATAAAAGGAAAATGGCCTTTGTAGTAAAATTGACTATCTAGGAGGGAGTTGAACTCGAGACCTCCTAGAAGTTAGGCCACTTGTTTTCCTATTGTGCTATGTGCTTTTCTTGAAAGGTATTTGTCTATTATTCTTGTTATGCTTTCGTTTAACAAATATTTTAATTAAATTTATTAAAAACCTTGATTAAGTCTTTACGGGAGATTATTTGGTTGTTCCTCCAACCAACTATGGAAGTTGAAGAAGTTGCTTCCCATAAAGCAACTCCTCCAACCACATAGTTGGGGGATAAATATTTGAAGATTTTTGTGTGCGGGAGGATGTTAATTTTTGGAAGATTTGTTTTCTTTTGAGTTGTCTGTAATTGATTTCTCTGGAAATTTTTGGTGAAAGTTTATGTGAGTTTGAGATTTTTTGGATTGCTGGGAGTTGATTGCTAAAGGAAGATTTCCAGAAGGATATCTACTCAAGGATTGAAGCTTGCAGAGATTATCGAGTCAAAAGAAGAGGCTTCTCCACAGGACCCAAGGTAGGGTCTAAACTGGGAAGAATCTTCATTCTTCCTCTTTGTGTGTGAATGTGTTTGTATATGATATGATAATAAAACTGTGTATGATTATATAGTTTTTGTTTATGGTCATGTGGAAGGATAAGCTTATCTTATATTGAATTAAATAGGGAAGTCTAGTAAGAGACAGGAAGGGTCATGAAGGTGTAGGGTTGAAATGCAGTCATTTCCTTATTATTTTCCTCTTGCAAACTTCTCTATGAAATTGATTCTTTTATTTGGATTAATTTAGTCTATAGGAGCCTTAGTATTCTCCTTTTTATCTCCCTTCTTTCCAGAATGTTCATGAGTGCTTCCAGAATTTAGAACTATTATTTCAAACCTTACTGGTTCATGTCAGTTTGTGCACCACCTTTCTTTGTCTAGATCTAGAACATATTTGTTAGATAGATAGGATGGATTGATAAGACATTTTTGAAGGGAAACTAGGAGGTCTCAAATGGGTCGTGCTCAGATTAGGCAACCATAGTTCCCATAATGCCCAATTTTACCCACAAGTTAGAATTGATAGTCGTATTCTGTAGTTTTAGGTCGGTTTAGTATTAACCGAGCCAGGTCGGTTTAGTGTTAACCAAGCCAGGTCAGTTTAGTATTAACCAAGTGAGGTTAGTTTAGTATTAACTAAGCTAGGTCATTTTAGTGTTAACCGAGCCAGGTCGGTTTAGTATTAACCGAGCCAGGTCGGTTTAGTGTTAACTGAGACAGGTCGGTTTAGTGTTAATCGACAAACTCAGTATCAACCGAACAAACTTAGTATCAACCAACCAATGTAGTATTAACTAGTCAATGCAGTGATAACCGACCAATCCAGTGTTAACTGACCTAGACTATGTTAACTGACCAACTAGTGTCAACCGAGGAAAAATAGACTTTATACAAGTATAACTTAAAGTATAAGTTATAACATTTAAGTATAAGTTTACGTACTTATACTTTATATCTTATACTTTAAGTTATACTTGTATAAAGGGTTTAGGTACCTACTGAGATGATTGGGATGGGTTTCAAATTCATGGGGGTTAAGATACAACTTCTAATTTTGAGATTTCTTTAAAATTCAGACTTAGCCAAATTTTAGGCACATGAGATTTTTCCCTAGATTTTTGAAATGAACTATGGAATGTTGTGGCAATGCATGTGGGAAGTTTTATGTCATATCTTATGAATATCTATACTTGGTTTTGATTATAAAATTTTTTTCATACTTGTTTTTTTGGTAGAATCCATAATGAAAGGTCAGGACTTGTTCGGGTGGCCTGAGTGCACCAGAGGGTTCCCTAGACCTATGAGATGGATCATTTTGAGATTACTTGAGGTTTTCATGGCTCATGTGTGTGTGGGATAAGGGGATAGGAACCTTAAGTGAGTGGCTCACCATAGGTGTTGGAACCCTAAAGTGGTTGCCAGATGTTCCTATGGGTGGGTTTGTAAAAGTGATAACCTTAAAAATTAACCTGGGAAGGGGGGATTCAAAAGATAATGAAAGAGAATATAATAATGGCCACACAGACCTGATTGGAGTACCGGGACTAGGGATAACTGCCAGGGTGGATCCCTATTCATAAAGGGGGGACCGGGGTTACATGGTTGCCAGGGTGGATCCCAATACACAGGTTGTGTGATGACACTCACTTAGGTGGTATCCTAGAACCTTGACCTCTATGTTATGGTATGATGATATTCTATGTTCTTTTTGAGTCTTGGATTTCTTTATCTTTCAAGCCTTAGATTTCTTAGGGCCTTGTGAGTATCTTGGTTCTATCTCCTAGCACGGGGGGTGGAACCTCATCAGTTCCACATGGTTGAGTGGAAAAAATATTTCGAGGTCATGTTCATGGTTCGTGACTTGGATGTGTTCAAATTTATGTATTGATGCAAATATTTGTATTTTGTATTATGTGTTTTTGAATGGAAAGATGAAAAGATATGTTGTAATTCCTTTGGGCCATTCATGTACCTATTATTATGAGATCTATTATCAGAAAGATGTAATTGAAAAGAAAAACAATGTAATTGGGAGGGATAGTTCTAGGCTTGTTTCAAGGGTTGTTATTTGAAAGATTAAAGTTGTAAATGTATAATGTAATGTTGAATGATTTTTCCTATCTCTCCTATGTTGCAATGGAAGAAAATGTTTATTATGCTAAGGTTAAAATGGAATTTGTAATGAATGGCTATTCAATGTGTAGGAAGGAGAAATGAACTTAGTATATAAAGTATGGAATATGATTGTAAATGAAATGTTATTTTCTTACCCTATCTCTTAGTTCTAAAATGTGAAAGTAAAGAAAGGAAATTAAATTAAATCTGGATAAGTAATATAAAGATGTTAGTGAATGAATTCGTTAAGGGAACCTTAAGGAATGTAAATGTGAAGTAGTAATGATGTAATATAATGAAAAAATTTGTTAGTTGCAATTTTTGGTCATAAGACATGATGCCTTATGGGTTCCCTGGTAGGGACATTACATGAATATGCATACACATAGTGTGCATATTCTCACCTATTTTCATATGATATTTTGTATACAGTACAGGGGGATTTCTCTTTTATTCATAGGGTTATCTCCTTCAATAGATACCTGAACTGGATAATCTTATTCTTTCTTATTCCCTTATCTTCTTACCTTCTCTTGGTAGCTAGGGTTTCAAATTTTCTTACATGCAAGTTATAGATTTAGATATATTTTACATTTTATTAATATATATATGTTTTTCTTATACTGTTCGCATGTCTGCAAGAACAAGCGAATAATTTTTAATTAAGTTGAACTGGTGCTGATTGTTTTATTTTTGATAGTTTAATAGTCTTTTTAGAACTTCTACAAGCAGGCTGCTCAAAACCCATTGGAGATCTCTGTGTTCCTTACACTTAGAGAATTTTCTTGTTAAGAGCTCTAGGAATTAAGTGTGTTTTTCTTTTAAATAGTTTCATTTTACCAAATTAGATCTATTCTTTTTTTTAAAGCAAAGTGTATATATAATGAATATCTTTTTTTTTAATTACATATTAAACCCTATACATGGCAAGGGTTTTGAGACCATAAATGGGCTAGAGCCGGCAGCCATGGCCATTTTTGGCTCTACCCTCTATGATAATATACACTGGTGGGGGTGCAAAAGAAGGGAACACTAGTGCTACAATGCAGCACCCTCTGGTGCTACATTGCAGCACGCATAGGTGCTGCAATGCAGCACACGCGGGTGCTATGTTGCAGCACGCGCAGGTGCTATGTTGTAGCACTACCTCCCGCGTTAATGGAGTAGGGAGGGGGGTAGGGTTTCGGCCCTCCCCCAAAAAAAATTTTAAAGAAAAAAAAAAGTTTTTGTTTGTATAAAAAAAAATTTATATAAAATGCATAGCTTAAAATTATATTATATATATATTTATTGTTATATATATATATATATATATATATATATAACCTGTGAATGAGTAAGTATTAAATTCATTTGCATATAAACAACATTTTATTTATTTATTTATTTTCTAAAGGCTAAACTGTAAACAGTATGCTTTAACAATAAATATATTTGTATATACATATTCCCATATGTATATAAAGATATAAGTACTATATCCTACCAGATTTAAGACTGGATTAAATTAGTTTGCAAGAGCTCAAGGATTTTAATTATGTGATTTAATATAAAATAAAATTATTTTCTCTTGAATAGAACAGGTTTTATTATTTAAATTTATATGAACAGATATTGACGAAAAAATCAACCTGGGTTTGCCATAATCTACCCATTTCTTTGAACATAGAAATTATCATCTCCTTCAGTTTTAACAGTCTTAATTTAAATTAGTTCCTAAAAATAATCTATTTGTTAAAATGTGAGATCAAGTAGGAAAATAATTCAATTATTAACTTCATACTTTGCTACCTAACATTCTAATTTCTTTATTTTAACAGCTTAGATTTTGCAAGCAATTTAAAATAACTAACAAACTTTTTGGTACTCTGATTACTTAACATAATAATTTTCCTTTTGTCTAGCAACATAGACTTTGCAAGAATTTTAGTTAATTAATAAACTAGAACATTTTCATAACTAAACCAATTCATGTAACAACAATATTCTCTTTAATGTCAATAACATACTAGGTCCTAGAGCTGAAACATGAACTCTGATACCAGAATGTAATGCCCAAAATCCATTGGGCATTACACAACTTACTAAAAATAGTTTAACATATTCTAATGTCCATTATAATACAGTAAAACATAAATTCTTTGAATGAACAGTTGAAAATTTAAACTATAATTTTTACTACAGAATTAACACAGAAGTTGAAGTTTAATATACCAAAAATATTTTTTTTAATTTTAACCATCATATGTTTTGGTAGGAAATTTAATTTATGAAACAGATTTATAGAATATACAGAATCAATTATCTACTGAACATTTCAACTAGAAGTTTTCAACCAAAACAATTTCTAATAGCATGAATATAGAAAATAGATTTACCATTTATACATAATTTTTTTAAGATTTTCATCAAATGCATTTTTGCAAGGATTTAACTTATGAGCAGAATTATGGAATTTGCAAAATTACTCCACCAAATGTAAACTGAACATTTTGAAAGAAATTAATTTATGTTGACATAAAGGTAGGAAATTGATTTAAAATTCCATCATAGAATATACAACAATACAACTTTTAGAGATACAATAATTTTTACAATGAAATAACTTGAATTACAATAGTAGTAAATCCTTTTTAAGAGGATAATAAATAATCTTTAATTTCAACTAAAACTTGAACTTCAACTTTACACCAAAAAATCCAAAAAACCTGCAAACATAAAAATTCTTTCCACGGCCATAGAGGCTCACCTCCCAGCCTAGGCCATTACATGGCCACCCCCGAACTAGGGGAAACAAGAATAGGATGGGTTACACACAACAACACAAAGCATAAACATACAAACACAATTTACTCCCTTCTCAAGCTTGCACAAAGGATTCTAAAGATTGAATCCATAGATGGGTGAAGGTGGAAACTTCTCTTATGGAGACACCTATCTTATAACAAAACATCATTTCAATATATATATCACATGCCTTCACAAGGCCCTTCCAACTAAACAACTCAAATCCATGAGCATCAACACATCTCTTATGGCCCCCAAAAAAACATAAGAAGGCTCTCATGGGTGCCCATACAACCATGTTCTCATACATAAACAATTTCCAACTAGGCCCTTCACCCCAAGTCCTCCTCAAATCCTCCCAAGGATGAGGAGTAAACTTTCACACCCAAAACATGAAGCAAATCAAGAAGACAAACAAGATTGAAAAAAAACAATATCACACAATGAAACCAAACAATATAAGATTCAACACAAGGTACTACAATTTACAAATTTCACACTAGTACATTTCTTCATTGCATATACAAAATAATTACATGATAGGAGCCACCAACCTCCTCGTAAGCAAAGGCAAAATTGAAAGGTTGAAGAAGAGCTCCTCTTGACTCTAAGCTTGCTATCCTTCTCAAATCTACTAGCCCAAAAACTCTCTAGTCCTCCTCTCACTCTCTCCAAATCTAGCATAAACAAGATGAACAAGTGTGTGCTTTCCTAATTCTCTCTCCCCTAAAGAAATTCAAACATTCCTCTCTCATCTCCCTTCCCAAAACAAATTAGGTTTCTAGATCCAAGACAAAATGACACTTGCCCTTGTTATAGTAATGGGATGAAATTCAACACATGGAAAAGTGAAGCAACCTAGAGAACATTTCCATTTTCGTTTATACCAAAAATGGCCCATTTGGAGAGACAAAAAGGTGGCCTAGGGAAGTGGAAATAGAAGAAATAAGCCCCTAACCCATGTACTATCCTTGGGGCACCAAAATCTAACCTAAACCACACCCTGGGACTCCATAGAACCTCTCAAAAACCTCAGTTAAACTTGCATCCGAAAATGGAGTATTGGTTACATAAATCTTGGTTCCTTAAACCACCTACCTAGCTTAGGAATACTTAAGACCAACTAAGGAGAGGGTGGGGTCCATATTCCACTCAAGCATGCCACATCATCACCATGGTGTCAAGTGACACCTCACATAAGCACACATCACAAAACACATTTGGCATGCTTAGTGGACAAATTACATTTATATTTTTACAAAAATGAAATTTACTTACAAACATACATTTACAAACATTGTCAACCACATACACATGCATCACGTTTACGAATAAAATCACATTATAATGAGGTCATTCTCTTCTTAGAGTCGACCTTGGTTTCAAACTGATTACACTTAGATCCATTCTTGTTTCCCCAAATTTACAACCATGGCCATATTCCTGCACACGCAATTTTGATGTCAGTACATCATAAAATTTTGCACTAATAATCATTTCAAAAATTATGTAATAACATCTAAAATTGATAATAATGAATAACTACATTCCATGAATCATTACATAATCCACATTATACCCTAATTCTTCAAGCATCAAAATATCAGTTCAATTTCCAAATAAGCATGTAATCCTAAGCTCATCATAGAACCATGATTCCACCAATATTCATTATACTGAAAGATAACATAACAAATGCGGAATGTAGAATTCATATATCATAGATAATCATGGAACCCAAATGAGAATATATAAAGAGTACGACTAACGTCATCATCATAAAAATCTATAACAATCATCTCATAAGATCTAATGATAGCATATGTAATCCAAAATAGGTCAAATGTCTCTACTCAAAGTATCATCCTGATGAATCAAATGCCAAAATGAATGTCGAGCTAAGATGGGTTAGGGTAGGACCTCACAGAAGGACAAGAATCCTTAGCACCTTAGTGTTTGATATTGTGAAATGCATCTTTTTGGTTCATAGAGTTATGCATCAGAAATTTATATTTATCATCTGAAATCATTTTAAGCACTAACAAACTTGGTGACTCTGCTAGGGAATGTTTAAATGTTTTGCAATAGGCTTGTTACAATTCAATGTTAACCATCTATTTTTTCATTTGAAGACTAGTTTGTAAAATTTATCTCCATGTGTTTTGTATGTGGCAACTCTGAATTATGTGTTTTCCAGGTGTTGATTTAACATATTGAAATTCATGTCAGTATCTTGTTAGATATATTATGAGTCGACAAAGATACACTAGGTCTTATTATAAAGATCACCTAGAAAGTAATATAGGTGAAAAACTTCATACACCTAATAGAAATTAATGGTCTAGTAGAGGTATGTTTAATCAAAATTCTTCAAGACCCTCTAAAGGAAGAGTCTCAACCCCTATCCCTAAGGAGGTTTCTTCCTCTTATGAGAATCTTGAGCCTCTTAGATCAAAAGATCCTGATGTAGTTAATGCATCTTTTAATCCCTCAAGGGATGATGAATTCACAAATGTAGGGTTTTTCCCTGCACAAGAAAGTCTTGACCAACGAGGAGAAAATTCTGTTCTTAAAACTGCTTCTTATGATTCTGAGAAATTGTGTGATGAGGTCATTTCTTTGAGAAAAAAGGAACCAGCGAAGTTACTAGAAATTGCCGATAGAAGAAAGAAGCGAGAGCAGGAGATTTATAAATTACTCATGGATAGATATGAACTCATAAGAAAAACAAAGAACAATGATCTCAAGGCTCAAAGTCTTACTCAAGAATTCAAGGGTCTAGATAGAGACCTGTTTGGTGATATTGGAGCCTTGAGGCAACAAGTTAGCAATGATGAGTTAAATTCTAAGAAAGGTGAATTTGAAGGGGAAGGCCCAATTCTAAGGCAATTGCATCCATTATGGCCTATTTGGGGGCTGGAATTAGACTAGATATTCCAGAAATCTAATTCTAGATAATGTGAATTCCATGTTTGTATCTATTCAAAAAATTGGAATTGGAATTTCAAAATTCCAATTTTGCCCCAAAATGGGCATTTGGATCTTCCACTCAAATAGGTGGAATTGAAATTTCGAATTCCAATTCCAATTTTTATAAAACCAAATTTAATATTTTGTGAGATCCGTGACTATAAGGATGTATCTATAGACATGTGTGTGTATATACATGTATGTATATATACACATGTGTGTGTATATATACAAATGTGTGTATATGTATATATACACATATGTGTATACATATGTGTATATACACATGTATGTGTATATATGTGTGTATGTATGTATATATACACACATACATGTGTGTATATACACACATGTACAAGTGTGTATATATACACACATGTGTGTATATGTATCTATGTGTCTATGTGTCTGTGTATATGTGTGTATGTGTGTGTGTATACACATATGTACACACATGTGTGTATGTGTGTATATATATGCATGTGTGCATATATGTATACTTATGTGTATATACACATATATATATACATATATACACACATATGTGTATATATATAGACATGTGTGTATATACACATACATGTGTGTATGTGTGTGTATATATATATATGTGTGTATATGTGTATATATACACACATGTATGTGTGTGTATATATACATACATATACAGACCATATTCAAAGAAATTAAAATAAAGAATTATAATTCCTTATGCATCTACTCAGTCATCTTTCGGGTGAACCAAACAATTCAACCCATATTCCAAAAATTATTTTCTCGATTTGTATCTTCCAGAATTGTAGCATCTTCCAGAATTGACTATATCCAGCATTTGGTATTCTAGCACCCAAATAGGCCCTTAGAGATCAAGAGAAATGGTGATCTCAAAATTAACATCAGGGATGCATCTGACAAAGGAAAACAAAAGATGGTTGGAGAAAGTATAGTTGAACCCAAGCAAGGTAAGATTATTCCTAATGTTGTATCTCAAGATAACATAGAATTGGAAAAGGCTAGAAAGGATAAGGAAGATTTGTCTATCCAATTAGAGAAAATGGAGTTAGAGGTTGTTGCAGATGAAATGAAGAGGAAAATTGCTTTCCTACATGCTAATATGAATACTACTATCAGTAGCTCAGTTTTGATTATTATTGGGATAGTACCACAAAACCAACCAAGTGGTTCCAAGACAAGTTTCTAGGCTTCAAGTTCTAAACAAATGGTCCCATGACCTATCCAAAATGTGAATTCTACAGTTCCACTAGCTGGTGGTCCCATGGGAAATGTGTTAAATCAAAGTGTTATGGCTGGAGGTGGTGGACCTCAAGCTTCACAAAATTTTCAAAGGAGGCCTGTACATCTGGATAGATACCATTCGTTGTTCTTTGATGGTATCCTTGGCCAACCAAATGCTATCCCTAATGAGATAAGAGACTGAATCCCTAAGTTCATAGGAAATAATGTTGTCACTTGTGAAGAGCATCTTAAGTCTTTTACAGATAAAATAAATGACTATCAAATTGAAAATGAAAATGTTGTAATGAAATTATTTGTTCAGTCATTGATAGAAGATGCTAGGGATTGGTATAGGGGATTTCTTGAAAACAGTATTACATCATGGGATGAGTTTGTGAAAACCTTTAAAGAGAAAATGGTGAGCATGTTAATTCTATTTATATGCTCAATGAATATAATAATATCAAAAAAAATCCCAATGAGGGCATGTCTGAGTTTAACAATAGGTTTCAAAAGGCAATGTACAAATTATTCCAAGTCTTGAGATTAGATGATTAAGTTTCCTTGACTACATATTTTAATGCTTTGGATGGAAAATGTCTTTTCTCTTAAGAGAAAAATCCCACATACTTTGAGAGATGCTTTCAAGTTAGAAATTAACATTGAAAGTAATAGGAAAGCATCTGGTCAAATGTACAAAAGGGGGGAAGGAAGATTGTGGAAAGAAACCAAAGGACATGTTGGTAAACCAACCTAAGAAGATGATAAGGTTGACAAGTTGGTAAATGTTGTTAAGGATCTCTCAAATAGGATTGAAAAGGGTGAGAGAGGTTTTTAGGACAATAGACCATAGTATCAGAGGCAGGAAAGATTCCCAAGGTTACATGATCATCCTTACAAGAAAAATTGGAAAGATGGGAAGCCTATTTTTGATACTCGTGAGAATAAAAAAGGAAGGGATGCACCTGACCCTTTAAAAAACAAAGCAACACATAATGTAGAAAATACTCCATGGTGTGTGGCTTTTAATATGCCTCACTCACCTTATCAATGTCATTTGGCCCAATCTTTGGGAGGAGAAGTGGAAGATCTACATGTAGGAGATCATGAAGGATCTGAAAAGCCTACAGTCAATATGTTCACTACTGAGAAAGTAGAAGAAATTTCATCTTCAAAAGATGAAGAAATACTTGTTGACATTGATTATAAGAGGAGAAGCTTCCCAAAATATGAACAACAAGTCTTTACCCATTCTGATCAGGATGAGTCTGAAAGTGATGTCTATAAGTCAACAAATATGATCAAACCAGAGTGGGGTAATGCTCACTAGAGAAAGCCCAGAGAAGAAGAAATTAGGACTCTTACTGTGGCTACCATTTCTCAAGTCAAATCCTCATATATCTTAAGAAACAAAAGAGTAAACCCTGATCAAGGATTACCAAGGTCAATTTTTGTGAAAGATGATTCCCAAAATAAGGTTTCTCCAAAAATAAATGTAACCAAAGGCAAGGGCAGTGGCAATAAGAAAGAAGAACATATTCTTGCTCAAGAAACCAAAAGGAATGAAGAGGTTACCACTGGCAAGAGAAACAAAAGAGTTGTTAAGAGTAAGGACTTGTTTGGTCCCTTTTCTGAACCCCCAACCTTTGACATGAAACATTCTCTATCTCACATGAAGGTCTCAATCCCCTTGTTAGAAATGTTGAAAATGAAGCAACATTGGCCCTAATAAATGAACAATGGGATGCTCATGTTGTATCCGAAAAGGAGAAGCCAATGAATGGTCTAGAGACAAGAAAGGAAATATCTAACTTATGTGTTGAGAGTATTGTAACCCAAGAACCATCATTAATTGATCCATTCTATATCACTTTGATTGTCAACAACTTTTTGTTAAAAAATTGTATGATAGATTATGGTGTTGCAGCTACAGTGATGCCATATCATGTTATGAAGGAACTAGGACTTCAAGTTGACACTTCCAATGGAAGATGATATGCCATGGATAATAGGGCTATTCCTATGGTAGGAACCTTAATAGGAATGGAAGTAAAGATTTCTGCATTTCCTGAGGCTACATATAAAATGGATGTAGTGGTTGTTGATACCAAGCCTCATTATGGTATGTTGCTATCAAGATAGTGGGCAGAAATAGTGGGAAGAAAATTGTAACTAGACATATCATATGCTACAATACCTCTAAATGGTACTAAGGTTAAGTTGTACAGAGAGCCTCATTCTTCTGTCTTGGTTGAGATGGTATCACCTAAGGATTTGAACTGTTGTGTTGACATTGATATGAAGAGTTTCATTATTGAAGAAATTAAGCCATAACTAAATAATATTGATCCAATAATTGATGAGTTTCTATTGCAGCAAGATGGGATGTGGCAGATGTACTTCAATGGAGGATTCTCTAAAGAAGGATTAGGAGCTGGTGTCCTATTTATATCCCTATTAGGTATTACATTTAAATATTCCTTTTTGTTAACTTTCCAATGCACAAATAATACTGTTGAGTATGAGGCACTGATATTGGGACTAGATATTTCTATAAATAATGGTATAAAATGTTTAAAAGTTCATGGAGATTTCCAATTGATCATAGCTCAAATTAGATCTAAATATGCTGCCAAGCATGATAGATTGAAATTGTATAGATATGTTGCCTAGGATAGAATAGAACTATTTGATGCTTTCAATATTTAGTGGATAGAAAGGTCAAATAATATCATGGAAAATTTCCTTGCAAATTTTGCATTGAAGAACAATTATGTCACTCTTGCTGGTGTATCAATGTTAGAAATTAAGAGTAGGCCTTTTGTGCCTGATAATACTTATAATTGGAAAGTTTTTGAGGATGATAATAATATCCTCATATTTATCCAAGGCCTAGATCAGTATGATGGTGAACAAATTGATTGTGTTGCCTCAATAGAGGTTGTTAATGGAAAGGATTTCATTCTTGGAAATGAGATTGTTTAGTTAGCTTCTAATCATATTCCTAAGGGGTTAGTTGAGCTAGAAGACATGTTTAGAATAAATGATAATTACATGTCACAAAAGTCTAATGCTAAGGTAGAGGATCTGGAAGAAATAAACTTAGGATCAGAGACATCCCCTCAGTTGGTATACATTAGAAAGAAGCTAAGTAAGGATGTGAGAACTAATTTGATAAGATTGCTGAGGAAATATAAGCATGTGTTTGCCTGGTCTTATGATGATCTCAAGTCTTATAGAAAGGATTTGTTTTAGCATGAGATCTGTTTGAAAAAATATACCAAACCATTTAGGCAAAAAAAAAGGCCTATTAATCCCTTACTGGCTACTAAAATTCAAATGGAATTGACAAGCTAAGGGATGTGGGTATAATTGAGACTATAAGACATTCATCTTGGGTTTCAAACTTGGTGCCAATTAGAAAGAAAAATGGGGACATAAGATTATGTGTTGATTTCAGCAATTTGAATGTTTCCTCATTAAAGGATAATTATGGATTGCCCAACATGGAAGCCATGCTCCATAGAGTCATTGGTTGTGAGTTGTTATCAATGATGGATGGTTTCTCAGGGTATAACCAAGTGTTGGTTAAGGAATTAGAACAATTTAAAGCAACATTTACTACTCCTTGGGGAACTTATGTATATGTATGTATGCCATTTGGTTTAAAAAATATTGGAGCTACATTTTAAAGGGAAATGGATGTGTCTTTCAAAGATCTTATAAATGTTCTCATCATGGTGTATCAGGATGATTTGACTACTTATTCAAAGAAATTTTATGACCATTGAAGTTACTTGGAAAAGGTCCTTGTCAAAGCATTAGAGTATGACATATCATTAAATCCCAAGAATTGCCAATTTGTTGTTACTAAAGGAAAACTATTGGGGCACATAGTGTTCAAGGAGGGAGTAAGGATAGATCCTGAAAGAGTTGAAGCTATTCAAAAGGTCCCTGCTCCTAAAACATTAAGGGCATGTTTGGTACATGGAATATGAGCCCAAATTTTAGAATACCATTTTTCAAATATTGTCTTCAATGTTTGTGTACATCTAAATAAATTGGAATTGGAATTTTAGAATTCCAATTTTGCCCACAAAATGGGCATTCCGTCTTCCACTTGAAAAGGTGGAATTGGAATTAGAGGCTCATATTCCAATTTTCGTATGCCAATTTTTAAAAACTGTTGGGTCCACGTGCAAAGATATCTTTTTGACGTCTGCCTTTTGACTGTTCATTTTCACCATGTCTTGGGATAATTTTGGAGCTCCCGCTTGGTTTTCACAACACTCTATGACCACTCTCTGCAACACATTTTCACTGCTCTCATCTGCAACTCGACCACTCTCTACAACTCGACCGCTCTCTACGTGGGAGCTTCATTGTCAGGTAAGTTGGGACACTTTCTCCTGCATTATTTCCTCTACACTCTATCACCTACCTAACCTTAGGGTTTGAAGGTGTTCAGTGAGAAATGTTTGATAGTAAAAAATGTTTGATATTAAAAATGTCCTATTTACATCTGAGATCATTGGATTACTACAAGGGTTTTCAATAGAAGGGTTGAGATCGTAAGGAGGATGATTTCCCATTTTTGTTTCCTAACATTTAACCATGACGGTTAAAAACAACACGCTATCCCTAATTCACCGTTCCTTAGACATTTTTATTTTTGCCTATCTTAGAAATGTTGGGAAGCATTTTAA
This sequence comes from Chamaecyparis obtusa, assembly GCA_027943335.1. Taxonomy (NCBI): domain Eukaryota; kingdom Viridiplantae; phylum Streptophyta; class Pinopsida; order Cupressales; family Cupressaceae; genus Chamaecyparis; species Chamaecyparis obtusa. Next base: position 232,307 of record BSBK01009734.1, read on the forward strand.
AAATTCATCATTTTAAAGGAGGGATACTCTTTATTTGGTCATTTGGAGGAGGTTTTGGCTTCAAAACCCATATCGCTAAATCCTCTCATCTCATGTTAGGTGCGACACATTTCACTAATTGTAATTAAAACCATAGCTAAAATAGACAGTTTGCTTTGGTGCACTTATTTTTGTTTGATCCAGGTGACACTTGAATGGTCTCATATCTCTCAGATTTCTTGCTATATTTGGGGGATGTTGTGATTTGACTTGTGACCTAGACTTGGAAATGTTTAAATGTATTAAAAAAAAAGAACGGTAGCAACTATTGTGTGCCAAATTCCTTATCCACTGCATAAGAAAACTCAAAAAGTTCCCGCTCAAGTCCAATTAAAGGATTAAGAATAACTTTTAATAAAATGAGATGATATACAAAATGGGGGCATTCCATAATCAGGATATGCAGATGATACAATGTAAGCTTTCCTTTACCAGCCATACAATAGATGTCAACTTGGAACGATCATCCTTGCTGACCTTCCACCTACTTCCCATCACTATGAATTATATCATCATCGCTGTTCTTTTTTATACTATTGAATTGTCATCAATGTTATCATTCTTTCCAACTCAAATTGCTCAATTTGAATGTCATTGTGAATCTTTGCATTCATCTTTTGTCCATTCTATTGCTACTTAGTATTTTATTGAGAATCTTCTCAGGATGATCCTGAATATACCAATATAGCTGACATACCTTTGCAATATAGTCACCATTGACCTTCATATATGATTGATGTCAACTACTTTAATATTAATGTTTCTTATGTTTATGAATTATTGTTTAAAGGCAATATATTGCTTTTATAATCCCATACCAATATTTTCCAAGGTGCTGCAATTATAATCTAGTGACTCCATATTCAACTCAGTCCTATTATAATGAACCATATATAATTTCGTGTAATGGGGTCATCATCTCCATATATCAACTTGTAATATCGATATTATAATTTCTTAATGCTTATAATTGATATCTCTATACCAATCATTGCAAGTGATGGATGATGCACCAATGTATGTAAGTCTTGTCACCTTCAATATATATATTTTAGTCTCTATCATCTATACATAATAGGTCACTTCTTCTTCTATGATTATTGCAATTGTCTCGACTTCACATAATTAGAGTAATGTGAAAAGGGATGGGGGCATTACAAGTATCTACTCCTGAATAGCATTAGCTCTGTACTATTGTAGAATTCTTTGTTGTTGTATCTACTCCAGAACAGCATTAGCTCTGTACTTTGTATTATAATTCTTTGTTGTTGTAATACAATTGAGCTCTATGTAATATATAACAAAAGAACGGTAGCAACTATTGTGTGCCAAATTCCTTATCCACTACATAAGAAAACTCAAAAAGTTCCTGCTCAAGTCCAGTTAAAGGATTAAGAATAAATTTTAATAAAATGAGATGATATATAAAATGGGGGCATTCCATAATCAGGATATGCAGATGATACAATCTAAGCTTTCCTTTACCAGCCATACAATAAAAAATAATGTGTATGGCTTTTCAAAAGATGCCAATTAAAATAAAAACTAGATTAAGGGAATGTTCCTTTCTATATGGATATGGATACACACAATAGCAAGCCATAATGTTTGAGAAATGTAGTATTTTAGAACGGTATCCCCAACCCCATAGTGGATTTATAGTGAGCATAGATAGGAGATCATCAACCCACTAGTCTCCCCATTAAAAAAAAATTTGGTATTTGGTACTGCATAGTATTGGTACATTCTCCTGATCAACAATTTTGGAAGATACATATCCTTTCCGGAAAGGCAATAGCCATTAAAAAACATGGCTATTGCCTTTCCACTCTGATTTGGGAGTGAAAATATGCATATAAAAGAATGATAGGCTACACTCTATAATGCCCAAAGAAGAGAGAGGCTTCACCATTGCTTTTTGCATATGCTTTCCTTCTCAGTTCCATCCCTTTTGCTTTATATTAGGTTGTAAGGCAATTAGGTGACCCTAACAAACATCATTTTCTTGCATTTACAAAAGCCTTTTTTTCTACCTCATTTTCCTAATAGAAGAAAAGCAAAATCCATTTTTCATGTAGGATTATTTACCCTAAACCTTTATTTTGGGTACTTTTTATTTATCTTCTTTTTTATATCATTTTGTGTGAGTGTTCATTTTTGTTGATCATTTAAATTTGAACTTAACTCCTTTCAAATAAATTTCAACTTTCAATTCATTCATTCATTCTCATGTTGAAGTCAAATTTACAAGTGTATAAATGACTCGGTTTAGTTTCAAAATAAACATGGTTCTCATGTTTGAAAGTTCGTATTGTATAAGAAGCCCAAAACAATTCATTTCCCATCAATCATTCTAATCATTTCCTACACCAAAGCATTCAAATTGTGTACTTAAGTCAAGTGTAAAATAACATCACCTCTAGATCATTTTATTGATTTAGTGTTCCCTTTGCACCAATTTTAATTGATTTAGCACTCATCTTGATCCCTTTTTAGTTGACCTTTACAAATTGAATTAACATCTCCTTAAAATATTTATGAAAAATAATTACATTTTAGAACTATGGTAGAGAATATTGTCATAGTAGCTCATTGGTTATTGAATTTTCATTCCCTTGCATGTTCTTCATTGTCCTTTTATCTTCAATATTGCTTTGAACACATGCACTTTGACTATCACGGTCTCTTTCAAGCTTGTATACCTTCACTGATTATGCATTATAGTTGGGTGTTTTCTTATGTTGTTTGGTGATTGTTTTGTTGGTATGTTTAGGTAATTGATGGATCTCACTGATGATATTGAACTTGGAGGACAATTTATGAGGATGAGAAGACTCCTACCTATTGTTGTAATTCTTCTTGCCACCCTTGTCACAACCATAGCAGTGTCTGTAAAAAAAGGTAGTTGAAATATGTGTAAGCGAAAAAGAGATGTAATTCCTTTTTATAAGCGTATTATCAACTCCAATGAGATAGATTGCTTTGACCAAATATGCATGAGTAGACAATCCTTCTTCAAACTAGCCAATATTTTAAGGCAAAAGGAAAGCATCAGAGATACAAAAATCCTCGCGTTAGAAGAACAATTAGTCATGTTCCTCCATACTCTTGGCTACAAACTGAGGAATTATAAGATTGCCCATAACTTTGGGCACTCCAGAGAGATGGTAAGCTGATACTTCCACAAGGTCTCGAAGGCTATCTTAGTGCTCCATTCAGATTATTTTATACCCCCTAGTCCAAACACTCCTCGGGAAATCAATGGGAAGACCCGTTTTGATCCATACTTCAAGGTATATCTCCCAGTGGATCAAATTTTTTTGATTGAGTTGTAATCCTATTATTGTGTGTTCATTAGATTATGATTTTTCTGACTATAGGATTGTGTGGGAGAAATTGATGGATCCCATATACCGGTCATTGTGGATGTCATCGTGCAACCTAAATATCACGATAGAAAAGGCAACTTGTCACAGAATGTTATGGGAGTGTGTTCATTTGATTATAAGTTTCAATACATCCTTTCTGGTTGGGAAGGGTCTGCTACAGATACTCATGTTCTAGCTTCATCTCTATCTAGAGCAGATGAACTAGTAGTTCCCCCAGGTTTGTAAAATATGATTATATTACTGAAGCCTACAAAAAATAAGACAACGTTATAACAATGACAATTTGTTTTGTTTAGGTAAATATTATTTGGTCGATGCTGGATATCCAAACGTACCTGGATTTCTCACACCTTATCAGTGCATGCGCTACCACCTAAAGGAGTTTTCAAGAGCAAACCCAATAAACACCCAGAAGAGTTGTTTAATCATCGACACTCCTCACTCAGGAATGTAATAGAGCGTACATTTGGGATTTTGAAGCAACATTTTCCTATCTTGAAGCATGCGACATCTTATCAAATCAAGACACAGACAAAGATTATTTTGGCATGTTGCATACTTCACAACTTCATTACGATTGAGGACGGTCTTCCATCCGAGGTAGAATTTGAAGAGGAAGATGGTCGTGATCAGATAGATGTACTAGTGCTTGAGACATATGGGTTGAGCCAGCGTGAAAGAGATGATTGGCGGAAATTTTGAGATGAAATAGAAAGAAGGATGTGGGAAGACTATAGATCTCACTCTTAGTTGGTTGAATAACTACTATGGTAGTGTTTAAACTTTAATGTCAGATTTCATAAATTTCACAAACTGATATTATATATTAAAGCCATTACGGCATATGTAGTGTTGTCATGTTATATTCAATGTTGTTATATTTAATTTTGTCATGTTATATTTAATATTTTCATGTTATGTTTAATGTTATATTTAACATTTACATCTACGTATATGCCTGTTTGCATCTATTTACATTCCAATTGACAAGTCATCCCTACCTTAGATTTAGATCTAATCATCAACATTGCGTTATGACATATTGTAGAGTTGTCATGTTATATTCAATGTTATATTTAATGTTCTCATGTTATATTTAATATTTTCATGTTATGTTTAATGTTGTTATATTTAATGTTTACATCTACTTATATGCCTCTTTGCATCTGTTTACATTGCAATTGCGTTATGACATATTTAGTGTTGTCAAAAGAAGTGGGCAACTCATGTTGTGCATGCCTTAGGTATGTCTATGGATGTACAAATGAACATGGATGCTGATGTTGAAGTGATACATCCATCTTCTTCTTCCAAGAAGGTATTCTGGACCAAAGAAATGGAACACAAGGTGCTAGACTTGCTACAGGAGCAAGTGCAACTTGGTAAAAAAGCTGACAGTGGTTTCAAGAAAGAGGCTTGGACCACCATTGAAAGGAGGTTCAATAATGAGTTGAATATGAAGCTATCCAAGGATAACTTCAAGAACAAGCTGAAAACTTGGAAGCAAGGCTACAGGGTAATGAAAGAGTTAAGGAATACAAGTGGCTTGGCATGGAATGAGAGTACCCAAACTATGGATGTCGATGATAGTGTTTGGGATGAGTTGTTGAAGGTAACATGGTCTTAAAATCTACTTTTAAGTTGAATATATCTTTTAAAGTAATGAAAGACAACTAATGAATTCAATTGTTATGCCATCATGTAGAGAAAGGAATTTAAAAATGCCAAAATGTATAAGAGGCAACCATTTCAATACTACAATGAATTATCCTTTATTGTTGGGAATGACATAGTTGAGGGCACTACAACTGCAATAGCTCAAGAGATAGAGGAAGATTTCAATGATGAGGAAGATTTCACTTATCATGGTATCGATACTGCATCTTTTGAGACTGCTACTGATTTGGCTAGTGATAGTATGTATACATAGCCATCGAACCAATCTACTGCAAGTAGAAAAGACAATCCTTCAGCATCATCAAGGAGGACAAAGAGGAAGAGGGGAAGTATTGTAGGTTCCTTGGATTCGATTTGTGAAGTGATCAAAGATATGTTTGGAGGCATTACAACAGGCTTTACAATGCCTCTAAAAGTGGATAGAATATCATCTGGAATGAAAACTGATGCATCAGATATGTATAAAGCACTTAAAGAAATCCCTGACCTTACCAAGGATACTATGCTTGATGCATATGATACTCTTTTGCATGATAGTGCAGCAGCCATAGGGTTCTTGACAATGACTGAAGGGGAGAGAGTCAGATATATTAGACGAAAGTTTGGAGGACTTTAGTTGATCCATGTTTCAAATCAAAACTAATGTTTCATATTAAAACAATCAGACTTATGGATTTAATTTGTTGTTTTTAAAATATAATGTGCCATGGTTGACAAATTTAACAAGAAAAGTAGTTTGAAATGCAAGAAAACTTGTTTTGCATCACTAAAGACTATTTTTCTGAGTTTTTACTAGTAAACAACCTGAAATACATGGATGGTACAGGTTGGAACAAGACAAACATGCACATGCTTGGAAAAGTTGATGTTGTCTTTTAGATTTCAAATGCAATTGGTTTCATGTAATTTTGTTAAGTTTTGAGCAAGATATGATAAATATACCATTGGCTGCCCTAAAAGTTTGGTTTTTCTAAAAGTTACAGTCTGAAAATAGGCATGGTATGGCTTTGTATAGTCTGGTATGAACCTGCAAATGATTGATAACATTGATATTGTCTTTTACCTTTCAAAGATAGTTGGTTTCATGAAATTTCATTGGATTTTGATTAAGTTATGGTATTTTTCATGTTGACTATCCTGACCCTAACTAGGATTTCCAGCGAGAGTAATAAATTCATAACCAGAGTTTCCATGGTTGAAAATTGATGAAACTTTGTGGTAACCTCTTCCCCATTGCTGTCAACTTCCCTCCAAAGGAGGGGTCTTGGTATGTTGATTTGTGCAAGTTATTTAAGACTGATAGTCTCATTTTGTAGAATGACTATTACAAAACTCTTAGTTGAAGGAGGGCTTGATAAAATAATGCATTATTTGATTTTTTTGATGTAATGATGCCCTGTAGACTATCAAAATTCATGGTGAGAGGTCTTAAGAAGCCCAAGGTTGTATGCCCTTCATTGAATTTGATTATTGTATGTCTAACAGGCCCTAGAGACAATGTGCCTAGTTTGTGAACCTAGAAGGTATCTAGAATGAATTGATTAGATTGAAGCACTCCTTCCTTTGCATTATTATTGGTAATAGAGCCAATATAGACACTTAAGATCATGCTAGGATAATCATGTAAATAGTAAAACTACTCTATAGTTGTTCATTTCATGTTGACGTTTAATACTATTACTCCACCTTTATCACATAATATGTTCAATGTTTCTTCTGATATTATATTCACGTGTTCAGCTATGCTTGAAGTTATTGCTAATTGCACTAGTTCAACTCATGGTGTTATCCATCATTTTGATTCCCGATTTTGTTCACAATGATCTTTTTGCAGTGATTGTCAGTTCCTAAATTTATTGAGTTTTTATCTCGGTTAAGCTGATTTCCTAGCCATAAAATCTCTGGTTTATACAGATCTTGTGGATGTAGCTTGGAAAAATTATTTACTTTTTCTTACTAACCAAATTTGTCACCATAAATCATAGTAGTTGCAAGATGAATGCTAGACCTGCTAATGAATTTGGTGACAATTTAGGAGAACAAGCATTATCTTGGGTTGCTTATAGTTATCACTATAACCTTCATTTATTGATTGCTATGATCCCTTTTCTATTTTATTTTATACTATGTGAATTTTGTTGCATGTATAATCTATAATTATATGAACCTGGACTGTGTGCTGAAATTAGTTGGTTTGACTCAAAGATAGACAAGATAAGTGATAAAGGAAATTTCAATTTTTTTAGACCTATTTAAACTTTATATGAATACATAAAAGTTCATCTAAGGAGAGAATTATACAGCACCAGCATTCAAGTTTCACTTCTGAGTTATAGATGCTCTTGTTACCAAAGTTCACTTCATTTTAGTTGTTAGGTGTCGAGGTTGTTACTAGGTCTTGTAGGTTTCTTATTTGCTCAATATTTTAAGTTTTTTCATTATTTTCTTGTCCATATTTTGCTTATTTTGTTTGAATTGGCAGAGTTGTATGGTGAATCACCAAGTTCTTTTACTTTTGATATTTGCAGTCTCATTCTAAAAGTTTACTAGATGTTGATTAATTCCAATAGGCTTGCATATTGAGGTCTTCCCTCAGCCATAATGAGCTTGGGAATTGGCCAAGCCCTTTGCCATAATAAGCCATCTTTTCTTGTATTAAAGATCATATATCAAAAATTACAAATTTCAACCATATGTAACTGTTGTATCATCCTAAAAGATAGTATATGACCATGCATGGTCAACATTGTTACTTTTCTATCCTGAATACCATTACAAAATAGGGATAGGGATAGTGTCCCCTACCACATGTAAGCTTTCAACAACATGGGAGGTTGACTCGGGGTCATCCACTACAGTCATGCGAACCTTGGGAGGTCCATCAATTCTTCCAGCAAGATCATGGAGAAGGCTGATGTATTGGAGAAGGCTGATATAATGGACAAATATATCAATCCTTTGATATATTTGTCCATTATATTGACATGATTACTTTCTTGATTGATTGGTTTGACCCATAAATTATAGACTTAGGAGTTTGAGGAATTTTTCACTGTTTAAGGCTTATGGTTGAACATAATTTCTGCTATTTTTTAGTGCAAGGTTGATTCACTAGTTTAAGAATGAACAATCTTAAACTAGTGAATCACCCTTGCACTCATCCTGATTCACTGTGAGATGTCCTCATCTGTGAGAAGGATAGTCATGAATGAGGATAGTCATTGTGAAGACAACAAGATAATGTATAGTCAGTGTAACATGGATCAGTACCAATACCAATAATTCAATACCAAATGAGGAGGAGTGGCAATGAGCCCATATTTGCATGGTTCAATACCAATACATTCAAGTGGCAATTACACAAGGGACAGTCACTATGAGATGTCCTCATTTGGTATTGGTACTGATCCATGTTACACTGACTGTACATTATCATGTTGTCTTAAACAATGAACAATCCCTCAAACTCCCAAGTCTGTAATTTGTGGGTCAAACCAATCAATCAAGAAAGTAATCTTTTGTCCAGAATACATTCTTGCAAGAAGAAGCTGGATGGATCACTTCAACCTCAACATCCATGTTTCACACTTCTTTTGACAGCTCTAAATATGTCATAACGCAATGTTGATAACATGAAAATATTAAATATAACATGAGAACATTAAATATAACACGACAACACTACAATATATCATAACTAATTATGGTTGAATCAACCTTGCCACTTTTTGTTTTTCTCAATGAATTTTGTTTAATTTTTGGATTGTTGTGGTTCATGAACTCTCAAGTATGAGTCTAATAGACTTTGTAAATGTAGAAAGTTGCATTATTTGTATTGTTCTGATATAATTATATGTATTATTTGTATTGCATTATATGTTAGAATATTTATGTAATAAATGTAGTAAAGATGGTGTAGTGCATTATTGATATAGGCTCGATGGCTCTTGTGAATGTGCCAAACTGTCAATGTGGTGGTGGACGGTGCGTTATGAAGACTTCACAGACACCAAACAACCTTGGACGACAATTTTGGTGCTGCCCAAATAGAAAAAAGGTTGCTAATGTGTATATATTTAATGTTTGTAATGTAAATATTATTCATTATATTATAAGAACTAATGTGGATTGGGCATCACAGGGAAATAATGGCTACGGATATTTTAGTTGGGTCGATGACAACTCATCTGCACCTATCCACCCATCTCCACTTATCTGCAATGAAGGATTTGAGTGTAAAACGTGTCAGACTAGGGAAAATGAAATTATATTTTTATGATGCCTTGTTTGTATTGTAATTGCATATGTTTTTTTTGACCATATGCGGAGATGAGCTCAGGAATTAGCCAATTTAGTATTTCCATATTGTAACTAGTATTTTAATATGGATTGGCGTAACTTCTCTTTGTGCCAAGTGCACATATATATGGTTTCCATCTTTTTTTACAATAATTCTTCATGTTTATGGCTTAGGTGAGCCCCAATCTACTATTAGTCACATGATTTATTAGTGTTTTCTTGGTTATTGCTTTGTAGAATTCTAACCCAAGTTTGTAGAGAAATTTTGAGGTTAACAGAGATATATCATGTACAAACTCATTTAATTGGTCATGTTTTGATCTTGACAAGCATGGATCATTCAGGTAAGAATCAACAAAGATCATAGAAGGTAATAATAATTAATAATATATTTTTTTTAAACTCATACAAAAGTTAGGAGCTGAATGTACTTCATTGGTGTACTAACAAAAGCACAAAGTAGTCGTATGCTCTATGTATGCAGTGTCCATAGACAAAAACATGAGTTCGAGCATGAGAGAGCGTCAAAGACTCATCAGATTATAACACTGTATCTACATTATGTAAATGAGGAATGCCTCATTCAAGTTCTAATTTCATATCCGCATTATGTAATGAGGAATGCATCATTCAAGTTGTAATTTCATATTTGCTAATGAGGAATGCCTCATCCAAATTGTAATCGTATGTTTTGGGGCTAGACCGGAGGTTTTCTCCACCTGACTCTTTCCTACCAGTGCTCCTATTGAGCCGGGTTGTCAACATTTTGAAAAAAATAAATAATAAAATGAATGGATTGTTTATAATGATGACTTGTGTATTTTGGAGTTTGTTATTTTATAAATTTGTATAGGATTTTTTTTTAAAAAAGTTATACAAAATGTTATATTTTTTAAAAACTTATAAACATATTTTTATTTCAAAAGATTATAAAATTAACCTTGATAGAATAATAAAATAAATATTCAAAACGCCATGTGAAAAACATAATTACATTTGAAAAAAATTTTAAAAAGTTATACAAAATGTTAATTTTTTAAAAAACTTATAAACAAAATTTTATTTCAAAATATTATAAAATTAATTTTGATACGTCTTATAAAATAAATATTCAAAAAAGCGTACAAAATTTGAAAAACATAATTACATTTGAAAAAATCACCAAAAATTTATACAAAATGTTAAAATTTTAAAAAATTTATAAACATAATTTTATTTCAAAATATTATAAAATTAAAGTTGATAGAAAAATAAAATAAATATTAAAAAATGCCTAGAAAATGTAAAACAAATAGATTTAGAAAATGTAAAAAATAAATTAAATTAAACAATAAAACAATTAAATAAATTAAAATAAATTCTTATTCAGTGCATATTCCAATTCCAGTTTGTTGCACCCAAACGCGGAAAATACATCTTCTCAATCATCTTCCGGGTGCACCAAATGCTCCAACACATATTCCCGATATCATTTTGAGGATATGTATCTTCCAGAATTGCAGCATATTCTAGAATTGACCATATCCAGCATTTCATATGCCATGCACCAAACGGGCCCTAAGGGTGTACATTATTTCCTTGGTAAAATTAATTTTGTTAGAATATTCATTGCTAACTTTGCAAAAATGGTCAATCCAATAGTCAAGCTATTGAAAAAGGATGCAAGGTTTGATTGGAGTCAGGAAGCACAAAAGGCCTTTGAGAAAATTAAGAAAATGATTCGAGAGGCTTATGTTCTAGTCTCTCCTCATTATTCCAAACCTTTTTTCCTATTTTCTTTTGCATCTTTTCATACTATTGTAGAAAACTTATTGCAAGAGGATGGGGAAGGATTTGAGCACCCCATTGCATTTTTTAGTAAATCTCTACAGTTAGTAGAACTGAATTATGAGATAATGGAGAAACATGATTATACATTGGTAAAAGAAGTTAAAGCATTCAAGCCTTATTTGGTTTGTGCCAAGGTTAATACATATGTTCCTCATGTTGTAGTGAAAGACATTCTGGTTTAGAGTGAAGTTACAGGAAAGAGTTGCAAGTGGATTAATAGAATCCAGGAGTTTGATTTGGAACTTCATATTACCAAGTTGGTAAGAGGCTTTGGATTGGAAAACTTAATGACAGAGGAAAATTTGGACCTAGTCCAGGTGAATAATGTTACCATTGGTGAAAGAATGGTTACAAGCATTGAGATGCAGCCATGGTATACAAATATTGTGCATTTTCTGAGAAATGCAAGTTGTCCACAAGGCCTGAATAATAATCAAAAGAGGAGCCTGAGATTGCAATCTCAAAAGTATGTACTATTGTAGGGTGACTTGTATTGGAAGGACAAGGATGTAATGTTTCTCCTATGTCTGGATAAATGGAAATCTAAGAAGGTGTTAAAGGAAATGCACTCTGGATTATGTGGAGGGCATTATTTAGCTAGAGCAACTGCTCACAAAATTCTGAGGGCTGGTTATTATTGGCCTAGTTTATTTTAGAATACCCACTCATTTGTTAGAAATTGTGAACCTTGTCAAAGATTCTCAAGTAAACTAAAGTTTTCAGGAGCATTATTGTTGAACCTGGTTGTTGCAGAAGCTCCTTTTTCCATGTGGGGAATTGATTTCATTGGGGAATTTGTAGAAAAGTATAGTGGGGGACATAGTTGGATATTGGTTACTATAGATTACTTCACCAAATGGTTTGAGGCAATCCCAACTAGGAAGACTACTAGCAGAGTGGTAAAATATTATTTAATGAATAATGTAGTTACTAGGTTTGGTGTTCCTATCAAATTAGTAATGGAAAATTCCATGTGCTTTAGGTCAGAGGAATTTATTGATTTATGTTTTGAAATGGGCATTATTTTATCATATTCATCCCCTTACCACCCACTGGCCAATGGACAAGAAGAATCTAGCAACAAGAGCATTTTTCATATTTGTAAGAAAACATTAGAGAAGAATAAGAGAATTTGGCATGCAAAGTTGAAACTTGCATTGTGCGTAGACAAAATTACTGTAAAATGGGTCATAGGTAAATCCCCATTTGAGTTAGTATATGGTGTGCGGTCCATAATGTTTGTTAATAATTTGTTGCATGTCTACAAATTTATACAAGATGAAGGTTTAGAAGTTTGTGAACCTTTGCAAGATAGGATGGTCCAATTGGTTGAGTTGGATGAGATAAGAAGAGAAAGTCAGAAAGAAAATGTCAAGTTGCAACAAAAAATGAAATATCTTTTTGAAAAAATAGCAAGTATCAGAAAATTCCAGCCTAGTGATTTAGTTCTTCAATGGAATGCCAGGGCTGAAGATAAGGGAAAACATAAAAAAAAATTGAGTCATTATGGTTGGGCCCTTATATTATTAATCATATTCATGAAAAGGATTCTTATTTTTTGAAGAATCTGGATGATGAAGAACAGGAATTCCCAGTGCATGGACAATTTTTGAAGTTTTTCTTCAATTCAGTTTCAAATTTTTCCATGCACAATAGCTTTGCAACATATGTATAGGTGTGTTTTCTTTTTTCATGTGTTTTCTTTCTACAATAGGTTAGTGTCTTGTGGTCTACCTCCCAAAGATTCATGAAATCTTGCTATGAACTTGCTTTCAAGAATCCTTAGATAGAGCCACTGTTGGGATATTATTTAGATTTTCTAAGTTGTGTCACTATTTGTTCTTGGTGACAGTTAGTTGTGCATGTGTTTCCTTTAGTTATTTTCTGCTTCAAAAATTCTCTAAATGGTCTGAGTCTCAGAGTAATCATGTGCTAAAAGATGCCTGTAATTCTTTACCCTAGGTCTAGTTTGCCTTTGGTAGGGTTTTATCCTCAAAATATTCTTAATTGTGCCCTAGATCTTATGTTTTTATGTTACCTTTTTGTGGCACTTAATTTCTCAATGTGCACATGCTTATTATTTTCCCCTTCATATCTCCAAGTCTCAGAATGTGAGTGTTAAGTATTAAAAGATTTAGAATTGGGAGACAAGGTTAAAAGCTTAAGATTCTCATGGTTATCTCTTAATCTCCACATCATCGACAGTTAGTTCATTTTATCTAGTGACAAGGCTTTCTCCAAGTCTCATGACTTTTAGCAGTTAGTTATTAGCATTCAATGATCTAGCACATCAGTCTTCTCTTGATCTCACAAGGTAGTGGTTAAGTCAAGTAGTATTCAGAGATCAAGCGACAAAGCTAATGGATTTTAAAAGAAACATTTATCTCTAAATATTGTAAAGTGACCGTGAAGTCAATTTCATTTAGAGATTCAGTGATAAGGCATATGACTTGACATCTGGTGGTTATCTCCTAATCTCATGAAGATTGATGTTAAGTTGTTAATATCTAGTGACTTGGAAAAAAGGCAGTCTCTAAGTCTCATAATGAAATGGCTATGTCATAAGTTATCTAGAAATGCAGCAACAAAGCTTAAATAGAATAAGACAAGCGGTTATCTCCCAATCTCATGAAGTCATAGTTAAGTTTTGAAATATATAGATATTGGGCGACGGCTGTAGATGATAAGAAAGATCAAGGCCTGGCACTTAATCTCAAGAACTTGTTGGGGTTAAGTGAAATATATAGCGACTTAGAGATATGTCTTATCTCTCAATCTTGAAATGGAACCATGGTTAAAGAAAAGATAACGATATTGTGAGATATGTCTCATTCGCTCATTCTCAAGATATAACCACAGTTAAGCCTAATGTTCAGAGATCATGAGATTGTGGTTTTTGCGTGATCTCCAGATGATGTATGGTTAAGTCCTCAGAAGAGATGAAAGAAAAAGTGATCTTGACATGGAAAATACTTCACTAAGATGGAAAAAAGTAAATGGGTTCACTAACCAAATTCAAGTTGGAGTTTTTTGACAGATTTTGAGGGCTTTTAAGGCATAAAATAGTAATCGTGGCCTTTTTTCTTTCTTTCCAAAAATTAAATGAACCTATCAACCTCACACCTTATGGCTAGAAAATATTTGAATTTGATTACACACAAAGTGAATGCTGAGGTGACTAAAGAAATATTTTATGTGATTTTGGCCAATTCTATGCATTCATTGATAGAAGTTATAAAGACAAGACGTTGCTTCTTTGTACACATCATATTTTTAGTGAGTAATTAAGAAGGAGGGTAGTTGCAGAGAGTGGTTTCAAGAGCTAATTTTAGAGCCAAGTGTTTTCCAAAAGCTATCAAGATGAGCCAACTAGAATCAATCCAGGTTTCATCCAGTGAGGGGGTGAAAGAACAAGGAGAGGAGAAGAAAGGAAAGAGGACCTATTCAGAGTATTTTATCACCTTGCTCCTAGGGTCCATGCAAAATAAGAAGGTTAGTGATGAAATCTTCACCGATTCTATGGCTAATTGTAGGGACCCAATTACCCTTCTTGCTCTGGCTTTCATCTTTTCAATTACTTCTATAGAAATTGGTTTAAGAATATTCTAGTGTGTAATGTCTGGAAGCTAGGCATGGGGAAGCTCATAGTTCTTGATGTATTTATTTATGTTGACCTATTAATTAAGTTAGCCAGGAACTATGAACCTGTTTCAAAAACTATTAGGAAAAGTGACCAGTCGGCCCTAGTTAATCTTGATAGGGGTCATTCATGAAAGCCTTTGGTTTGTATACTTCATCCATAGAGATTGACCCAAGAAAAGAAAATGAGAAGTATGAAAAAAAATTACAATTAGTGACATCTCAGGTCACCCATTTCATGTCCAAGATAGGAAAGTATGAGGCTCCTCTTCTGAGCCATATGAGTGCACCCTATCATTTTAAGGCCTTTCACTTTTACATGATGTATCTGGCATATGGGTTGTGTAGGGTTTTGGGGGTTGATGGAGATGTAGAGAAGATACCTGCAGATTTTTTAATGATCATTCTGGATATACAAAATTCACATGTCCACACAAATTATGATTACATCTATTATGTAATTGATAGGATGCATGAGGGTTTGGTGAGCATTAGAGAAGATAACAATCCTCCCAAGTTCATGCATTACACTTTGTTGATGCATTTAATCTTGGTCCACAATATTGATCATATGGATGTGAGTATTCTGAGACCAAGGACAATGATTAATGGTGAACCAAACCCAATACAACTTTGTTTGAAGGTTTGGAATTACACATCTAATGAGAATGAATTTTGTGGATTCCAAAATTGGGTTGTTAATCCAATTCTCAGTTTGATGGGAAAAAAATTTGTAAGACTCCCACTCAGGTTGCTTAGGCTTCTAAGGCCTTGTGAGTATGTTGATAAGTGGTCACTTGACCATAATTTGGGAGACTTTTATTTGGACAAGACCTTTACATTGATTAGATTTTATGGTTTCCCTCAGCCTCCATACATACTCCCAAAATATGTGCCACCAAGGGTTTCCCTTATAGAGTTCATCTGGCAGATGATCTAGACAGACAAGGAGAGCCTAGCTCCACATAGGAAAGAGACCTTCACCCCTCAGCAATTCAAATTACCTAATTTCATAGTTGGAAAGAGGGCCTTACCTCAACTTAGCTTATTTTTGAATCATTTCAAGATGATCTTAGCAGCTTACAGTCATGTTGACCCTGAGGACTTCATAAAGGGTGAAAAGAAGTTTCTCATTCCCAACATTGGTGTTGGCAAAGACCATGAGGGATGTGATGAAGAAGATGTTACGAGAAATATCTTGGATGAAGAGGATATTGAGCAAAGGTTAGGAAAGTTTCATAACTTGTTAGATTTAGAAGCACAAGCAAAAAAGGTAGGGATTCCCTTTGGAGGTTTCTTCCCATGCCTCCCATATATCACAAGAATCAATAGAATGATAGAGATGTATGATACTCTATACAACCGTTTTGATGCTCAATTATATGAGAAGCTGCAAGTCCAAAGGGAGTACTCATCCTCTGACTACAAAGAGGACATTGAGGGGTCATATGAAGAATGCATACCTCCTTAAGTAAATGAGCCTCATGTTCAAGAACAAGGATTAGATATTCCAGAGACAGAGGTCACAAGTGAGCCTCCTCAGAAAAGGAAAAAGGTTGAAGTAGGAGAGTCATCCAAAAGAAGAGAATCAGAGAAAAGGATTGATAGGGTTTCTTCTTTGGTGCCAGATGATAGGGCTTACTATCATCATTTGAGGAAAATAATAAGAGAGAGAGGAAGAAGGTTGATACTCAAGAAGATGTTGAGTTTCCCCTCTTGTTGTGTAAAGATGAAAGGGAAATGTACCAAGAATAATTGCTTAGTGATGATGAATTTATCAAAGGAGAATAATTAAAGAACCTCTTGATATGGAAGATGCAACAAGAAATAGGTAGTCAAGTGACTGAGGGGCATGATCCAAATAATGAGGACCTAAAAGCCCTAGTTGTATATGATCCTAAATCTTAGAATATTTATGTTGAGGAGGCTAGATAATTGGTTAAGTTAAGTGGAATGTTGCTATTCCCAAGATGAGATTTGACTTCAGCATTTATTATTGATCAAATAAGAAGACAACCAGAGGCCACCTTGTCTTATGATACACATATTATTGAGATGATCAGGGGATGTGGGTATGAACCAAGGTCCTAGACTTTAGCTATGTGGTCTCTAGATCCAAGGACACAGAAGCCTTCTCTAGTCAATGTTGCAGAGAAGATGGATGGAGACAAGATTATTTGGACTGTGCAGAATACATTAGACCTTGAGGTATCCAAGGAGGTTACACACTTTTCTCACCTTAATGAGGCCAAGACTGCACAAATTTCCAATAGATGTGGCAGACTATTTGATGAAGCTATTGTAATGGCCAAGGACAGAGAGAAGATCCTAATAAATATTAAGGTTCTAGAGGATTAAATTAAGGACATGAAATTTAAGTTAGAAGAAGGATCAAAGACTATTCCCCCTCCAGTCCTTGAAATTCAAGTAGTTGTGCCTCTAGAGATAGATGTTCCTAATGTGGCAATTGATACAAAAGATAAACATAGGTGGCCCTTAGTGCCTTGTCAAACATCATGAAACATAGGTATGAAGCAATAAAGGCAAAGATGTATTTAATCCATGACTCATTTAAAATGTTGCAAAATACCAATGGAAATTTCAAGGATGCAATGGCTACTTTGGAACCATTATTTAGCATATGTTCTGATAGGGGTTCACTATTTGAAAAGTTAGAGATGTTGCAGACCCACAGGCTTGATATCCTAGAATCAGTTGGAGAAGTTGGAGAAAAGATAGAGTTGATTAGTACAACTTTTTCCTTTTTCAAAGGAAAGGTAAATCAAATTAGGTAAAAAATGGATATGTTTGGCCTTGATTTTAGTAAGTACATACCTTTTATTCACAAGGAAGATGGTTACATCAAGAGTGTTGAGGAGTGGAAAAGTGACATGAATGCACTACTCACAGAGAAAGAGTCATTTTTAAATGATGATGGTACTTTGGATATGGATAGGTTTAATCATGTCCTGGATGACATGTTCAAAGTGGAGACTGATTGCACAAGGTTCATCACTGACACCAAGGCCATAAATGATTCTAGATGGGATAGGAAGGTAAAGAATCTTCAGGGTTTAAAAAACTTCACTTGGCTAACTGAAGAGGAGGTTGCATCATGGGACAAGAGCACGAAGCCCAAGAAGAAGAAGCCAACATTAATTGATCTGGAGGCAATGGAGGAGGACTGAATCACACATGCCACCTAATCCTTGAGCATAGGTAGGGCAATCATCAAAAAGAGAATAATGTGCATTAGTCGGTAGGTGGTCATTATTCATGTAACAACTTTCAGTGGTTACCTTGAACATCTACAGACAAGAGTGCCACCTATGAGGATTCAAATGAGTGAAAAAAGATATTTGGTATTTTATTTTCACTTCTGTTAATGATGTAATTTGTTTTTTGTCTTCTAGTGTCTATCACTATCCTAGCCATCTGAAGTTTGTTGCATCCTTTTCTTGAGGATTCCAAGATGGCTAGTGATGATATATATAGCAAGTTTTTGTGTTGTAAAGGGATGGTGAAATTACTTTGTACAGAGAGTTCTAGATTTTGAGTCTAGTTCTAAGAACTTTTTTCATTTGGAATGTACTTATACAGAGAGATATCAATGAAAATATATTAGAACTCCTTTGTACATTTATATTGTCTTCTTATATGGATCTAGGGTTTTTATGTATTTAATTTGTAAGGCACATTTAATACATCATTTACAAGGTAGATTGTGAGCTTAATCTTAAGTTTCTTTCTAGGGAATGGTAAATCTTAAGGGTAATTTCAGGGGGTTCATGGTTTATGCAAGAATTTGATGACTGCATGTGTTAATGAGAGGATGATTTGTAAGGCATTTCATTCAAGTTCTTGGTATATTTGATTTGAGAGATTTATGTAGATGTATGTTCTTTTGACTCTTTGCCCTAGGATTTGGCATTGGTCTTTTCTTGATGTATATTTATCATCATCAACAAAATTAAATGATTATTTATCTTAAGTGTATTTCAAAAGAATTAGATGATTACATTTGTGTCAAGCATACAAATAACTATTTTGATTCTTTAAAGAATTGAATCGTCTAGGAATACTCACCTGAGCTTGAAGGTCAAAGTGAAGAAGGACAAGAATACTTAGCACCTTAGTGTTTGATATTGTGAGATGCATCTTTTGGGCTCATAGAGTTATGAATCATAAATTTATATTTATCATCTACAATCATTTTAAGCACTAAAATATTGTATGTGTGAAAGTCATGAAAATGTATAACTAAAATTCTCCCCCTTTGACATGAGTGACAAAAACACATATGTATGCCTTACGAAAAATTTAAAAAATTATATACTCAAAATGTAAGCTCCCCCTTTGTATGTTCCTCGCTAAGTATACAAACTATTTATACATATATTCTCCCTTTTACTTATTCCTTTTAAGTATACATATCTATTTCCCCCCTTTCTGGAATAATGCCAAAAGTTTGTTTATACTTACAACTTATCAAAAATAGATTGATGGGTTTTCTTCAAGTTTCTGAAGAGGTTGTCCCATTCCTCTTTCAAATTGTTAAGAATATTGTTAATAATATTGGGAATATTGTTAAGAATGGGAACACTGAGAGCGGGGGGTGAATCAGTGTTCTACAATTAATGTTTTTCTGCTTCTTGAAACTTAGCCCAATTACTTAAATACTGAAATGAATAGTAAAGAAAATAAAAAAATCAACCATAACACATAACACAAGATATGTTTATAGGGAAACCTTGGCCAGAGGAAAACCCCACTGGGAATTAGTACCCACGAATAATTGAACTAATCTTATGAACTTGTTAGAGTTCCTTTGCCCTTTTAGGAGTAGTCATTACAATACTGAGTACAATGATTCTGTTAGGAGTCTTGAAGAACAAAACCCTGTTAGGGGTGGATGGTTCACTGCCAGAGCTCACTGCTCAATGAAGAAGGCTACAACCTCCTAGTTATCAGATACACACTATATCAGGAAGGGTGAATTGCTGCTTTGGCACTAGTGTCTGATCAGTTCCTTTTGTGTGCTATTACTCTAACTTCTTTTAGAGCTTTATATCATACTGATTGAACTTTCATACTTCTTCTCTTCTTTATATATTTCATGCTCTACCACTTTGTCTCTCATAAATACAAAAGCGCATGTCATATATATACATGTTGAATGGGCACAACCAAAACTAAATACTGTGTCGACCTAAAACCTAACATATACAATGCTTCCAAATTAATTGGGTCAAGAATGTTTACATACAATGATAATAACATTCTTACATCACTATTAAAATAAGCACATGGCCTTTACAAAACAAAATGATAAATGCTAAACAAAAACTTTTTGTTGGTTTCATGCTTTGTTGTACTCTGTCGCTTAACTGCCAGTGGTACTTAAACTTGTTGTAACTTCTTAATATTATCATATCTAACCATGTGCTTTCAAACTTAGCATAATAACATACTCAAAAGCTTATATCCAAGGGTGCATACCAAAACTCTATCATACACACATGCACCAATGCTCTAATCATTAGGTGCTTCACTGTCTGCACTGTCTTCCATAAATAGCCAAAATATGATCTTCAATGTTGTGTGATGATTATCAAAAATTCATATGACTTTCTTTCCATAATGACAACAAAAAAATAGTCATATATTCTTAGTAAATTCAACTTGCCAATAATCTCCCCCTTTCTCATTAATAGAAACAAAGGAATATGGCGAAGTTGCTAAACTTAACTTTACAAAAATTCTGCTATCTTATAATCTCATCCTTTTTTGCATACTGTACATCATATACTTTTATATCTCTCTTATACCATATATTCTACTCCCCCTTTGACATTAATGACAAAGGTGCTAAAAATGGAAATCTTTAAGTACTTACACATAATATACATCAGGATATGCAATCTGAAGGTTTTTTTATTTCTTGCTGCCAAAACACATTGAGTGCGTCAACTGTCTTAAGATGGGTGCATAATGCATATGTGAGCTTCTCCATCTTTTCTAAATCCATGTGGGGACCTTAATCATATGTCACAATTGTATCATCTATATGCTTGATGTTCTAATTCAGTACATCTAGTGAGGGCGCTAGTGCATTTCTTATTTGTGCTTGTCTAGCCCTTATCTTTGCAATCTCTTTTTCTACCTTCTCTATTTTGTCTATTTGTCCTTGATAAACATTATTGCACATGTTTATGTCTTGAGAGGGATCTTCAACTAATTTTCTTACTTCTTCTATCATAGACTCTGCTTCCTGAATCATCTTAGAGTTGTTTGAAAATAGTTTATCTTTGTTCATGCAGTCAACTATCATCTTTCTTCCTTTTGCTACTAACTCTTTCAGCATTGCTTAACCAAACTTGAGGGATTTTAGGTCAAGTGATAAATTTCCTATCAAATCATTTAGTCTTTTCTTGTTGTATATGTCTTCTGAAATTTTTTTTGCTGAGTCTTCTAGACTTGAAAACTTTTCTTTGAAATTCAATAAAATGCTACTAACATCATCCACTAAATGAAAACTAATCAATTTCGTAAGCTTGGGCAATAAATTATTCAGTATGCTAACTAATTCAACAAATAGAGGATTCGTCATTACTTTTTTTTCTTTGGCTTTCTCCATATCCAACACACTTATCTTTATCAGAACCTCTTGTACCCATGAATCTAAACTTGTTATATCAAAAGTAAAACTTGACAACAATGATATGGATGACTTAGGAGTAAGAAATGTGCTTTGAATTAAATCCATACTCTCACTTTTTACCTTAACTGGGATCTTAACATAAGGCACTTCTTTAGGTTCATCTTCCTTCTCAATTTCTTGTCCTATTATTTCTTCAATTAGGACTTCTTCTTGCTGCATAGGTGTTTCTTCACCCCATAGGATCTTAGCTTCTTCAGTACTCACAAAAGTTTCTTCAAACTTATCCAGATCATTATTTGTTGTCGCCATGGTGATTTCAACATCATCAATCACAATAGTTTCATCCTTAGCTTCAGCCTTGGGCATAGAATCATGTGGACCTATCATAGGTGCATTAGGAATCTCTGATTCTTTTGCATTCTCAGAGGGAAATGAAGTGGCATGGGGTGTAGGTGCAGAATGTGGTTATATGTGTCTATCCAAAAATACTTTTTCAACTACTTTCTCTATCTCCTTCGTAATCAACTCATAATCTTTGTTCATTATCTATAGAGTTCTGATTTTTTCTTAGATGAGGCTTTACCAAATCTAACAACAATAGTTTCTCTTCTAGTGAACAAATAGGGAGATTGTCATCCAAATTCTTTTCTCTAATTCTCATATCCTCCTCTATGGTGTTTCTACCCAAAGAATTAAATATGTTCCATACATGATCAAGAATGACTATTTTAAGTTCCAAAATTGACTTTTTGAAATTAATCATATGCTTGATAATCATAAAATGAATTTCTCATTTATCAATCTCATGATACTCATCATAGAATTTTGCAATCTGATCTATCCTTCCTTCATCAACAACTATAGTTTTCAAAACTTCCAAATTCAGTCTGAATCCTACCTCAGGAGGTGTTTGAGTGTTCTTTCCTTTTCTTCTAGTTGTCCTTGAGGATGGGTGGCTTGTACCAATTTGCTTCTTCCTTGTAGACACCTTGCTTGGCTCAGGAGGTGGAGTCAACTCCAGATCAACTGTAGTTGTGGGTGCGGAGGTGTTTTCTCCTGTATTTTTCTTCTTCTCCTTTGGATAATCAGATTTTTATATTTTAACTTTAGATGAGGGTGCGCTCTCAAGTTGCATAGCAATCTTGGCTTCCCTTTCTTTATCTATGTCTTCTTGGGTGACACCATGAATTTTTAGAATATCAGAGGTAATTCTGGATGCTTTTCTCTTTGTTGCTGCACTGTATAAGATAGAATCAACTTGTCTTCTCTTCTCTTCATATGTGCCCCATCTAGTTTCATTGGGATCCTTAGGCATTGATAGGAGGACTTGTGCATAACCTTCCAAAATGTGCTCATCAACTTCATAACCAATTGGATGAATCCACTTTGTTCTCAGCTCAACTACTTCCATGCATGTAGTATCTATTTCCACCATGAAGCATATAGTGTCCTTGTATTTCTCTACTATCTTCTTCGGTATTCTGTACCTTCTTTGCATCTTGATCTTGAATGTTTTTATCTCCAAATCCATGTAATCTTTTAAGGTGCTCTCTAATGTTTCCTTAATTGAAATTTGAGGCAAGGTAGGTATGCTTTTGTCAAGATAGAGATCAGAAACCTTACCAACTATATGAAAGTACATGTATATGATCAATGACCCAAATCTGAATATTTTTCTCTTATCATGCTTTATAGCTCTTATGTTTTCTAACAAATGTGTGTGCAAGATCTCACAAAGGTTAAACTCTCCATTTTCTTTCACTATCCTTACTGCTGCTAGAATTGTAGCAACGAATACATTGTTCACTCTATTTGCATGAGGGAACTTGTATCCAAGGATCATAGCCATAAGTTTAATTTCTTTCTCCTCTATGGGCTCCATAGTCATGCCACGCTTATCACTTCTGGACTTACATGCCTTCTCAACCTATATTCTGATATTTTTTCCTATTGGAAGAATGGCACTGGTCTTAGAAAGTCTGGTCATCTTATGAATGAGATCAGTTGTTATGCAAATAGGGACTTCACCAATCCAAAAAAATCATCATGAATTCTACTTAGTAAGATCTTGATCCATTCTGACCCATAGAATTCATATGCAGTTTCATACTCTATGATAGGGTTATCTGAGAGTTGCATGAATTCATCCTTGAATGTAAAGTATAGATGAACCATTGATTCCATGTGTGATGTTATCCTATCTAATCCTATAGACTCTTTCTTGCACTATATGTAGGCATGAATATCCTCGACATGCATAACTCCCATCAGAGTTTTGGAAAATGATCCTTCTACATCATCTAACATTGACTTAAATAGATACTTCTTAAACACATATCTCTTCCTTTTCATGACATCAAAGACTAGTGGAGTTTCTATTACTTACTTGCTTCAATGCTCAAATAGGGTTCCAAGAGATTTCTGAAATGACGCATCTGAGCTAGGGTTCTGTAAAAACTTAACTATTCTTTGCTGATGGAATGACTTAAATCCTTCAATACTTAGATGCTTTTATCTCCTATGCTCCCCAAGGGCTTGATCTCAAATGTAAAAGTGAAGACAATAGATCTCCGACGACTAATAAATCAAATATCTACAATTAATGCTTGCCACCGTAAAATGGGTTACAACAGTGAATTCCAATCTTAGTTCTTTCTATCAATTAGTTTGTGTGATCTTGCATACTACATCAACTAGAAACCAAACAACTAAAACCAATGGCACATACTCTAAGGGTGAGTATACCAGCCGCACAAGGGTTTAGAGCTTATCTAGCTCCCCCTATGACCATGAGGGTCATTTTTCTAGAAGTAGAAGGTGTGTCCATTGCAGATGCAGCCACTACTTTTTCATTGACATTATCTTTCTTTACTTCTGTCCAAATATTTCTTGCATTTTCTGTAGCTTTCACAAACTTGACTTCTCCAGATTCATCCAATATTGATCCTTGAGACTTATTAGGTCTTTCTTCTCTTTGAGCTTATGATCTGCAAAAATTTGAGATGTGTCCAACCTTGTTACAAGAGTAACAAATAACTGGAGGCCTTTTATTACTAGGCACATTGATGTGACTTACCATACTGCATTGTTTAGCTATGTGACCATTGTAATTACATATCTAACATGTGTTGTTCTGAGACATTCTAGAACTTAGCAATGGTTGATTTCTCTGATTGTGTTGTGTTTGACCTCTTTGATTTTATCCACACTAAATAGCTCTATGACAAAAATTATTGCATGAATAACAGTAACCATTGAAATGTATTACCTCTTTACAATGTCCTACTATATGTCCATGCTTGTTACATGAATAACAAGTTTTGTTTACTGGCTTGGGTTCATCTTTAGGTGGTTCTACTTTAGCTTCAGTATGATTTTTAGTCTTCTTAGCTTTTGTAGATTCTTTTTTTTCTTTCATTCTTTCTTTCATTGCATTGATTTGAATTTGTGCTTCATTGAATCCAATACCACTAGAATCTCCTTTTATCCTTTGTGCATAAATATGTGAGTCTAATAGATCAACACTTGTGTACAATTTGTCAATATGATTCTTTGCTTTTGTCAACTCAGATTCCAACCTTTTCTTGATGTTTTCTAACTCCAAGATTTTCATGTTTGCTTGCATGGGTTCTTTATCCAACTGTTTATTTTCTTTGGTATGTTCTTCATAGGTTGTCTTGCTATCAGTTAACTATTCATTTAAATCTTCAATCTAATCCTTCAAAGATGTGTTTTCTTCATTCATCTTTTTGACCATTTTTCCCAAATCATTTGTTGAACAATATTTCAAATCTTTTCTCAATTTCTTGATGAATACTTGTGAGCCACTGACCTTCAATTTCAGTTATTCAATTTTCTTTTTGATATGTCAAGATCTTCAAGAGCTACTTCAAGATTTTTCTTCACATGATTCACTTCTAATAAATCCATGATCTCATCAAGTGGTTAAACTTCTCTTAGAGGACCAAAGCTTTCATACCATTTGTTAAGAATGGGAACACTGAGAGGGGGGGTGAATCAGTGTTCTACAATTAATGTTTTTATGCTTCTTGAAACTTAACCCAATTACTTAAATACTGAAATGAATAGTAAAGAAAATAAAACAATCAACCATAACACATAACACAAGATATGTTTACGGGGAAACTTTGGCTAAAGGAAAACCCCGATGGGAATTAGCACCCACGAATAATTGCACTAGTCTTATGAACTTGTTAGAGTTCCTTTTCCCTATTAGGAGTAGTCATTACAATACTAAGTACAATGACTATGTTAGGAGTCTTGAAGAACAAAACCCTGTTCGGGGTAGACGGCTCACTGCCAGAGCTCACTGCTCAATGAAGAAGGCTACAACCTCCTGGTTATCATATACACACTATATCAGGAAGGGTGAACTGCTACTTTGACACCGTTGTCTGATTAGTTCCTTTTGTGCACTGTTATTCTAACCTCTTTTAGAGCTTTATCTCATATTGACTAAACTCACATACTTATCCTCTTCTTTATATATTCCATTCTCTACCACTATGTCTCTCATAAATACAAAAGTGCATGTCATCTATATACATGTTGAATGGGCACAACCAAAACTAAATACTATGTTGGCCTAAAACCTAACACATACAATGCTTCCAAATTAATTGCCTCAAGTGTGTTTACATACAATGATAATAACATGTTTACATCACTATTATAATAGGTGCATAGCCTTTACAAAAAAAAATGATATACGCTAAACAAAAACTTTCTATCTATTGCATGTTATGTTCTGCTATGTCGCTTAACTACCAGTGTTACTTAGACTTGTTGTAACTTCTTGATACTATCATATCTGACCATGTGTTCTTAGACTTAGCATAATAACATACTCAAAAGCTTATATCCAAGGGCACATACCAAAACTTGATCATACACACATGCATCAATGCTCTGATCATCAAGTGCTTCACTATCTGCACTATCTTTCATACTTGGCCAAAATATGATCTTCAACATTGTGTTCTGACTATCAAAACTTCATATGAATTTGTTTCCATAATGACAACACAAAACTAGCCATATATTCTTAGTAAAGTCAACTTGCCAAAAATCTCCCCCTTTTTCATTAATGACAACAAAGGAATATCCCAAAGTTGCTAAACTTAACTTTACAAAAATTTTGCTATCTTATAATCTTCCTTTTCTACATACTGTACATCTATTAGGAATGGGAACACTAAGAGGGGGGTGGGGGGGGAATCAACATTCACTATAATTAATCTTTCCTTTTACTCTTGAAATTTAACTTTAATGCTAAAAAACTGAAATGAACATCAACAAAAACAAGATGCATAAACACAACACATAACACCAATATGGTTACGGGGAAACCCAAATAGGTAAAAACCCCAGTGGGAATTGACACCCACTAAGAACTGCACTAGTGTCTTGTGATCCTTGTTAGAAGATCTTCAACCCTATTAGGAGTTGTCATTACATTGCTTTTAGTACAGTGACCTTGTCAAGGGTTGGACCCTATTAGGATTCTTTTACAATAACCCTGTTAGGGGTGGGGACACACTGTCCTAGATCTCACTGCACAAGTGGTGAAGGCTACAACCTTCTGATCTCAGATACACACTATATCTACTGGATGAACTGGCATTGTGACACTGCTTGTCTGATCAGTTCCTTTGATACATTGATTCTTTGACCTCTTGCAAAGCTCTAATACATTCTAACTGCTCTTCGCATATCTTTTCTTTACTTATCTTCACTCTATTACATCATCCATACTTATTACAAAGGGTGCATCTCATATTTATATGCACACATCAAAATAATTGACTAGGTCAACCTATAACCGATTACATACAATGCTTCCAAGTGAATTGGCTCAAGAATGTTTTCAAAAAAACATAATTACATGTCTACAACTTAATTACAATATGTGCATAGCCTTTACAAAACTATATTATAACTGCTAATCAAATTATCAATAGTCGGTCGACTGCATACTCTGTTTTGTTCTAGCATTCACTAGTTGTACCTCTTCAACTGTATGTATCTTCCACATACTTTCCCATCTGATCATGTGCTCTTAGACTAAGCATCATTATACTCTTACTATCTTATCTTCAAGGGTGCATACCGTAACTCTATTGTACGCACGTGCATTAATGCTCTGATCTACTGGTGCTTTGTTAACTATGCGGTCTTCTATACTTAACCAAAATCTGATCTTCTGATAATGTGCACTAACTCCAAAATACTATATGACTTTGTTGCCATAATGATAACACTATATTTAGTCATACACAATAGTATAGTCAACTTTCCAATCCCCCTTTGTCATTGATGGCAATAAATGAATATGGAAAAGTTACTAACTGTACCCTTATATCTTCCTTAGACTTTGTACTATACATCTTCTTTACATATAAGACTCCAAGACTCCATATTCTATACACAATACTCTCCCTTTGACATTAATGAAAAAGGTGCTTCAAAAATTTATCTCTACAAGTACTTACAAGGAAAGTACATCTGGATATGCAATCTGTAAATTGTGGATCTCTTGTTTCCAAAAAGCAATCAGTGCATTGACAGTTTGGAGATGGGCGCGTAAGACATATGTCAACTTCTCCATCTTCTCCAAATTTGTGTTGGGACCTTGATCATATGTCACCATGGTGGCATCAATCTCCTTGATGTTCTAATTAAGTACATCTAGAGAGGGCACAAGAGCATTCTTGAGCTATGTTTGCCTTGCCCTAATCTTAGACATCTCTTTTTTAGCCTTTTCTATCTTGTCTAACTACCCCTGGTATACATTATTGCACATGTTCACATCAGTGGAGGGGTCTTCTACTAATTTCCTTACATTTTCTATCATTTCTTTTACCTCTTCAATTTTCTTGTAATGATCACCAGTCAGCTTATCTTGGTTCATACAATCAGCAATGATTTTCCTGCCCTTTGCTACAAACTCCTTCAAAGATGCTTGACCAATCTTTAGTGAAATTAGGTCAAGTGTAAAGTTTCTAACCAATTCACTTAGCCTCTTCTTCATGTATTTCTTTTCTGCAACTAGGGATGCAGATTCTTCCAAGCTAGAAAAATTAGTCTTGAAGTTTGAAATAATTGTTCTTACATCATCAACTAAATGGACCCTAGACACTTTCTTGTCTGAAGGTAGTAGGCTTTTGAAAATTTTGATTGATTCAAAAAACAAGGGGTTACTCATTACTTGCTTCTCCTTTTCTTTCTCCATGGCTAAGACACTGATCTTGATCAAGTCTTCTTCTCCCCAAGATTCCAAACTAGTGGTGTCAGGTGTCAAACTTGACAACAATGATGTTGAAGGTAATGGAGTGATAGGAGTACTATCCATTACTTCTTGCTTTACTCTAATTTGCATCTCAACAAATGGCTCATCTTTTGATTCACTTACTTTTACCTCTTCTTCTCCTTTCTTCTCTTCTACCTTTTCTTCCTCTTTTTTTGTCTCTTGCTCTTCTTCTTTACCTGTGAGATCTTCTATTAGTATTTCTTCTTGTAGCTTGGGTGAATTATCACCGCATGGAATTTCAGCTTCTTGTGTGCTCACAAAAGCTTCCTCAAACTTATCCAGGTCTCTATCTATAGTTGTCATAGCTATCTCTACATTATCAATGATGATAGTGCTATCTTTTAGTGTCTCTGTCATGGGCATAGACTTTACTACCTCTGTATGTGTTACAACTATAGGCACTGAGTCCTGAGGACCTGTCATTGGTACATTAGTGGGCTCTACCACCTTGACTTCCTTATAGGGCACTTGTTTTGAGGGCACAGTGGGTGGATACATGTGTCTGTTCAAGAAAACCTTCTCAAAAGCTTTCTCTATCTCTTTGGCTATCAACTCAAAGTTCTTGTCCATTATGTGTAGTGTTCTTAGTTTTGTTCTTAGATGTGGCTTTACCAAATCTAGCAATAGTTTTTTCTCTTCTAAGGAACACACTAGTAGACTTTCCTCTAGAATCTTTTACCTTATCCTAAGATCTTCTTCAATAGCTTGTTTCTTCAAGGATTCTAAGATGTTCCAAACATTGTCCGAAATGACTGTTTTCAATTCCAAGAATATCTTTTTGAACTTGATCATATGTTTTATGATCATGCCATGAATCTCTGATTTTTTAATTTCATTGTATTTCTCATAAAACTTTCCTATCTAATCCAATCTTCCTTCATGAACAATCCTTGTACTCAACACTTTAAGACTAGGTCTGAAACTTACCTATGGAGGTGCTTGATTATTCTTCTTACTTCTAGTTGCTCACAAGGATGGTTGACTACTGCTAATTTCCTTCTTCCTCTTAGGCATTGCCTTATACTCATGAGGATCTCTAAGATCAATTGTTTTTGTGGGCGCAGGAGGGGCAATATCAAATTTGTCCTGTTATCCTTAGGATTTCCAGTTTTCTCAATCTTGACCTTCTTTAACTTAGGATCATCAGTTTTTTCTTTTGCTACAAATGCACTCTCAATTCCCAAAGAAATATTTTCTTGTCTTGCTTTTTCAAGGTCTTCCTATGTTACTCCATGAATTCTGAGTATCTCAGAAGTAACCTTAGCTACTTTCCTCTTTATTGATGCATTGTTAAGAACTGCATCAACTTCTCTTATCTTCTCTTCATAAGTACCCCACCTAGGTTCATTAGGGTCCTTAGGTGCTAATAGTAGTAATTGAGCATAGGCTTCCACTATTTTTTCATCAACTTCATATCCAAGTGGATGGATCCACTTTGTTCTTGGCTCAACAACTTCCATACAAGTTACATCAGTTTCTACCATGAAGAAAATGGTGTCTTTGTATTTCTCACCAATGCTCTCTAGTATTATGTATCTCATCAGCATTCTAGCCCTAAATGTCTTCAATTCTAGTGTTATGTAATCCTTCAATGTATTCTTAGTAGATGCCTTAAAGGATATATGTGGCATTGTAGGAATACTCTTGTCTAAATACAAATCTAACACCTTTCCAAGTGTGTGGAAGTACATGTATATGATCAAAGACCCAAACCTGAATATTTTGGTCTTTTCATGCTTAATGGCTCTAATATTGTCTATCAGTTGTGTGTGCAAGATCTTGCACAGATTGAACTCACCATTTTCTCTCACAAGTCTTATTGCTGCAAGAATAGTGGCTGCTGACACACTATTCACCCTGCTGGTGTGTTGAAACCTATATCCCAATATCATAGACATCAATTTGATGTCTTTCTCCTCTATAGGCTCAATTGTCATTCTGCACCTATCACTTCTTGACTTACATGCTTGTTCAACTAGTTTTCTTACATCCTTTCCTGTTGGAAGAATGACACCTTTCTTAGAGAGGCATGTCATCTCATGAATTAGGTCTCCTAAAATTCTCATTGGTACTTCACCTATCCAGAATAGGTCATCATGAATTTTTTTGGGTAAAATCTTTATCCATTCAGACTCATAAAACTCATATGTTGTAGCATATTCAATTATGGGATGGTTTTCCAACTACGCGAACTCATCAAGGAAGGTTTTATCTAGTTTCATCATAGTCTCAATGTGTGCTCTAATTCTATCAAGACCTACTGGTTCCTTCATAGATTAAATGTATGCACAGATGTCTTCAACATGCATAACACCCATAGGGGTTTGGGAGAATGCTCCCTCTAGGTCATCCAAAGTAGATTTGAAAGGGTTCCTTTTGAAAATGTATCTCTTCTTCTCAACAACATCAAACACAATAGGATTATCCATAACTTACTTGTATATCACTTCACAATAATTTTCTAAGAACTTCTAAATTGGCGTGATGGATTAGGGCTTCCACAACCGATCAAACACACTTCTTTGCTGGTGAATCAAGATTCAATCCTTCACAATCAACTGCTAGGGCTTTTTTTCTCTTTAATCACTCAAACTTGAATGCAATGAGTGATTTGTAAGTCTCTGAGTACTTTAAAGTGAAAAATTCTTCCATTAATGCTTTCCGCATAAACTAGACTTTCACTGAAAATATCCAACTTTCATTTTGTAATCAATCAAGTAGTGCATTCTTGCACATAGGTTCTACTAGTCTCCAAAAGGTTAAATCCAAAGGCACATACTTTGAGGGTGAGTATACCAGCCACGTAGGGGTCTAGAGATAAATTAGCTCCCTCTATGACCCTAAGGGTCATTCATCCAGATGTAGAGGGTGTGTCCACTGTGGATGCATCCAATACATATTCATCAGCCTTATCCTTCTTTGCCTCTGACCAAATCAAGCTTGTATGTTCTGCAGCTTTCACAAACTTGACTTCTCCTTCGGTATCCAATATTGATTCTTCTATCTTTTTAGGGCTTTCCTAACTTTGCATTCTTGATCTACAAAACTTTGAGATGTGTCTAGCCTTGTTACAAGAGTGACAAATAAATGGAGGCCTTAAATTCCTCAACGCATTGATATGGGTTACCATTTTACACTGTCTAGATGAGTGACCATTATGATTACATATCTGACATGTAATACTCTGAGAACTTCTTGCATTTGTTTGATTCTTATTTCTCTGATTATTCAGAGTCTTGTTCTTCTAACTTTTTTTACAATTCATAGCTTTATGAACAAATTTATTGCATGAATAATAGTAACCATTGAAATGTCTTACCTCTTTACAATTCCTTGCTATGTGTCCATGCTTGTTACATGCATAACAAGTTTGGTCTACTGGCTTGCACTCATCTTTAGATGGTTTAGTCTTGTCTTTAATCTGATTTTCAATCCTCTTGGCATCTTTGGTGTCTTTTGATGCTTTCATTCTTCCTTGCATGTTGTCAATCTGATTTTGTGCTTCATTGAATCCAATGTCGTTGGTATCTCCTTTAAGATTCTGAGCATATAACTAAGATTCAATCAGATCCTTTCTTGTATGAAATTTATCAATGTGATTCTTTGCCTCTTTCAATTCAGATTCCAACTTTTCTTTTTTGTTTCTTAACTCCAAGATTTCCATGTTTTCTTGCCTCAATTCTTCATTCGGTTGTAGGTTCTCCTTGATCTGTTCATCATAAACTTCTTGATTGTTAGCTAGCTTTTCATCCAGCTCTTCAATCTCATCTTTTAGAGATATGTTCTCTTCATTTATCTTTTTGATCATCTTCACCAAATCACTATTTGAACAATCTTTCAAATCTTTTCTTAGTCTTTTGATGACTGCTTGAGAATCACTAACTTTTTACTTCTTCAATTTCTTTTTCAAATTTGTTAAGGTCTTCAAGAGCAGCTTCAAGATTATTTTTCAGATGTTGTGTTTCTCCTTTATCCATGATCACCTCAAGTGGTTAAACTTCTTTGCTGAGGACCAGGGCTCTTATACCAATTGTTATGAATGGTAACACTGAGAGGGGGGGTGAATCAACGTTCACTATAATTAATCTTTTCTTTTACTCTTGAAACTTAACTTTAATGTTGAAGTACCGAAATGAAAATCAACAAAAAAAGATGCATAAACACAACACATAACACCAATATGGTTACGAGGAAACCCAAATAGGTAAAAACCCCAGTGGGAATTGACACCCACTAAGAACTACACTAGTGTCTTGTGATCCTTGTTAGAAGATCTTCAACCCTATTAGGAGTTGTCTTTACATTGCTTTTAGTACAGTGACCTTGTCAAGGGTCAGACCCTATTAGGAGTCTTTTACAATAACCTTTTTAGGGGTGGGGACACACTATCCTAGAGCTCTCTACTCAAGTGGTGAAGGCTACAACCTTCTGATCTCAAATACACACTATATCTATTGGATGAACTGGCACTGTGACACTGGTTGTCTGATCAGTTCCTTTGATGTGCTAATGCTTTGACCTCTTGCAAAGCTCTAATACATTCTAACTACTCTTTTCATATCTCTTCTTTACTTATCTTCACTCTATTACATCATCCATACTTATTACAAAGGGTGCATCTCATATTTATATGTGCACATCAAAACAATTAACTAGGTCGGCCTATAACCGATTACATACAACCCTTCCAAGTGAATTGGCTCAAGCATTTTTATAAACAAACATAATTACATGTCTACAACTTAATTACAATAGGTGCATAGGCTTTAAAAAACTATATTATAACTTCTAATCAAATTATCAACAATCGGTTGCATACTCTATTATGTTCTGACATTCACTGGTTGTACCTCCTCAACTGTCTATATCTTTCACATACTTGCACATCTGGTCATGCGCTCTTAGAATAAGCATCAATATACTCTTACTATCTATTGTCTGACTTTCAGTTACCCATTTTTTGGCAATGTTGGAGTCATGTGGTCTTGTCAAGTCTGGTGTCTAGGTCTAACTTTTCTAAAATAGGCTATTCTTTCTAGGGTTCCTTGCCTTCTTGCTTCAAGCTGGGTGGGTTGCCTTGAAAACCTTGTCATCATGGGTAAGTGATAGATACCTACCTGGCAAGAATAACATGATTTGATTGGTCATTTTTCCTAGGAGAAATGATGATTCCAAGTCATGATCTTCAGGCACTTGCAAGGAATCAGAAGAAGGTTGATTCAATTTTCAAAAGTAAAGTTGGGACAGACATGAACTTAGATTCAATTTTCAAAAGCCTCCTAATGTAAAATAATTAAGGTAATCACCTCGGAAGGACATACTATTTATCCCAGTATCAAGAAGGTGATAGCATTGCATTGTATGATTTGATGATAATAGAAGAATTTGGGACAATCAAAGATCTGGTTGTATTCAGTGTCTTTTGAAGATGAAATAAATAAAATGGTGAATGATTCGGTCACATAATCCTGTCAACCTTTATGTTATGACTCATTAATCCATAGGTTGCATTATGATCAAAATGAAGATGTGGCATCTTGAATATGGGGAATGTTACAGTTCGGTACATTACACATAAGCAATGTTGGTAGGAAAATCAAGATTTTAGTACATTACTGAATTTGAAGACTTTGCAATAACAAGAAGCTTGATCATTGTATTATGTTCTACATTGTGCATCAAACAGCTATCACATATATTACATTTCTGGCTCTTGAACATGTGTCAAACCAAACTAAGTACCAAATTACTTATATTGATTAGAGATAGCAATGAATCAGGTACTAAAAATATAATGGGATCGAAGAACAGTTTTGATAGAGCGGTCGCATGATCACATGAGATTAAAAAATACCATGCGATCATGTGACAATGGAAGCTCGTGTAGATAAGGAAAGTCAATGGAAAGACAGGAAAGGTTAAATAAAAAAATATGATAGATCCCTGCAAGCCAATCATAGGGCGGTCACGTGATTGCATGAATTAAAATAATACCATGCGATCATGTGACAACATAAGTCATCATGCTTGGTGAGATGAAGACATGTAGCCTAGTGGGTCTGGAAAGGGTTTTCTTGTGATGCTGAATCAACAGTAGTCACTTAGTCACTAAGGGAAGGAAGATGCTTTGCGAATTTGCGAGATGCATACTTGTGTCCCTGTGGGTCTGAGGAAAGTTGCTTGCGGTGGTGGGGTCAGATTTTTATGACATCAGCTAAGATTCCAAATCTACGGATGGCATATGATCTCATAGAATCTTGTGAGCCCATCAGATCATACGCCCACCATTCGATGAGAATCTGTCAGGTGGGGCCGATATTCTAAGTTTTTGGACATGATAAAGTGCAAAAGGATTATGACCGACTACCATCTGTCCTATGGACCCGACTAGTTTTGACATCTGTCAGATGTAGGGGATCTATGGCTAGCGCATGATCATGAGGAATATTCTTTCCTCATGCGATCATGCGACAAGGCAAAAAGAGAACCTATATATGCTAACAGCGTAGATGCGATAAGGATAGAGCAGTCGCATGATCGCAAGAGTTGAAATATTGCCATGCGATCATGTGACAACATGAGTCCACTGATAGGGGTGCACAGTTGGAGGCTTTTGATTGGTCAAGAATCACCGTCCGATGAGAAACTTGTCAAGTGGGACCTGAGGCTTAAAGGGAATAAAGATAATATAATCCAATGGAACATCGAAGGTGAGAACAGCGGATTATCAACATAGTGTTATCGACATGTTGACTGAGGTCATGGGTAGGAAAAGAAGGAAGAATACAATGATAAAAATGTTGTATGTTGTAGCTCAAGGCCTAGTAGATGCGCCAAGGGTTGCCACAGGTGGTAGTGATGATAAAGCCCTTATGTCAGATAAGGTCATGCTAAGTATTTCTGAACTGTTTGAAAAAGGTTGGATGCAGTGGTATAACCGATTGACTAATGTTGGAAGATGATTCCACTCCAAAAGCCCAATGGATTCAGCTCAAAAAATGCCAGTTGGAGATGAAGAGTTTCAGATTCCATAGTGACCTTTTGAGTTCTCAGATTGGAAGAGTTTATTTCTTAATGCTTTGTCTCTTTGTATTCAAAGGAGAGGGAAGGTCATTGGCTCCTATGAGCCTGATGTATTGTAAAACCTATATATTCTATAAAGAAACTCAGTGTGAGGGTCGGAAAACTTGTAAGGGTAGCATAAGTGATTCCATTTACTTTGCTGGGTTTTCATGTTTGTTGAACCAGTAGTTTTCATTTGCATGTGAATAGACAGGACAGTTATATATGAAGTTGTAATTGCTTGATGGATTCCATTTCATGTTTGTAATTGTAGTGAAAGTAATTCCATTTACCTTTCATGTATGATTCTTCTCCTATTCACCCTATTATTTAGATGCATCTAAATAGAAAGTACAATTATGTATGGAGCTGTGATTCCTGCTTGAATTCCATTTCATGATTAGTAGTTGCAGTATAAGCAATTCTATTTTCTATCTATATATGATTATGCTTCTATTCTCATTAGTAGATATGCATTCTTAGATGAGGTAGGTTTAAGTTAGATAATAGACTTCATGATAATCTGTGATCAACATTCCATTGGGATTATAGATTGTCCACTCTTTCCCTGCCTGAATTGTTTGTGCCTACAAACAATTTGGTTAAAATCCTATAAGAAACAATCTGATGATAGATAAAAACACATTCATTGCATATCATTTCATATTTAGGGAGCTGTACCTATCAATTCAGAGGTTAGTGATAGATGACTTACACTGACCCAATCGTTGGTGACATCCTTTTGTTCTCTACACATTGGGTATTTAGAGAGTCAAAGGTATAAATCTTAAAGGAGGACAAACTGTTAACCAACACTATCTTATCTTCAAGGGTGCATACCATAACTCTATCATATGCATGTGCATTGATGCTCTGATCTACTGGTGCTCTATTAACTATTTGGTCTTCTATACTTAACCAAAATCTGATCTTCTGATAATGTGTGCTGACTCCAAAAAACTATATGACTTTGTTGCCATAATGAAAACACTATATTTAGTCATATACAATAGTATAGTCAACTTTCCAACAACATCATATAATTTTCTATCTCCCTTATACCATATATTCTACTCCCCCTTTGATATTAATGACAAAGGTGCTCAAAAAGGAAATCTTTAAGTACATACACAGAATATACATCAAGATATGCAATCTGAAGGTTTTTTTATTTCTTGCTGCCAAAACATATCAAGTGCATCAACTATCTGAAGATGGGCACATAATGCATATGTGAGCTTCTCCATATTTTCTAAATCCCTACAGGGACCTTGATCATATGTCACAATTGTGGCATCTATATGCTTGATGTTCTGATTCAATATATCTAGTGAGGGCGCTAGTGCATTTCTTAGTTGTGCTTGTCTAGCCCTTATCTTTGCAATCTCTTTTTCTGCCTTCTTTATTTTTTCTATGTTTCCTTGATAAATATTATTGCACATGTTGAGAGGGATCTTCAACTGATTTTCTTACTGCTTCTATCATAGACTGCTTCTTGAATCTTCTTAGAGTGGTCTGAAGTGAGTTTATCTTTGTTCATGCAGTCCGCTATCATCTTTCTTCCTTTTGCTGCTAACTCTTTTAGCATTGCTTGACCAATCTTAAGGGAGTTTAGGTCAAGTGAGAAATTGCCTATCAAATCATTTAGTCTTTTCTTGTTGTATTTCTCTTCTGTAATTTTTGTTGTTGAGTCTTCTAGACTTGAAAATTTTTCTTTGAAATTCAACAAAATGCTGCTAACATCATCCACTGAATGAACACTAATCAATTTCTTATCCTCTTGAAATAAATTATTCAGTATGCTAACTGATTCGACAAATAGAGGATTCCTCATTACTTTTTTTTCTTTGGCTTTCTCCATAGCCAACACACTTATCGTTATGAGATCCTCTTCTCCCTGTAATACCCCAAAAATGGGCTATAGGTTCATTAACCTCCTATATCGACAATTCGAATGAAATCAACATCAAATTCCTAACCTAAGGCACATCTGAACATCATCGAATCCTAATTGATTATCATAAATTCTGCATCGGAGAATATTCCTAACAATATTCCTATTTATCATAATTATCTTTAATTTAATGATTATTTGGTGATAAATCCAATTTATCCTAAAGTTTGATTAATCGAATATTCTAAATATTTAATTAATTATATTTAATTCTGCCACTTAATTGTTTAATTGAAGTTAATTCTATTTATTCCTAAATTGTATTATTTAATTTTGACAATAAATCCAAAATCCTATGAATAATTGATTAAATTCTTATTTAATTAATTAAAGCAAGTTGTCAATTTTTAATAATATTGTTTTTGAATAAAGTTTGAAAAATGATTGATTAACCCATAAATCAATTGTTTTATTTTTCAAAATCAGTTAAGTTGGAAATAAATCACTTTATCATTAAATTAATTCATAAATAAAACATGCACAATTAGAAAAGCAGACAACTATCAATTATCAATTAAATCTAAACTCTATTTTGAGTTAAACTCTGCTTTTGCATGTTTTTGTGAGTTAATTATCCTTTTATTTAAAAATAACTCAAAAATCAACCTGAGTTATTTGAGTGATTTATGGCTTTTTCCATACATCTCCAAAGCCCTAGATTTCTATAAATTAAGGCCTCAGCTCTTCATAATAAATCTGACAAGTTTGCACACTCACGCTGCCGAATTCGAGACTAAAGAATCGATCTTGAGAATTCGAGTTGTTGTGAGATTTTCATTGTTTTTGCATAGTATCCATATCATTTAGAATATTATTGTTAGATCATTTTAGCATATCAATTTTCATATTAGCATAGATTCATATCAAGTTTTCATTATCATAATTGCACAGGAAAACCAAAAAAAATAGATTAATTGCATTCATTCCATATCTAGATTTTGCATTCAAATCCTTCATTTAGGTTTCATCAACGTCATTGATCTCGGTATAATCTGAGAATACATACTTGCATCTACTAGAAGGCAGTAAATCGCCTGGTTAGTTTAGTTTTTCATTTATTGCACAATTTTGATTTTAGCTAACCTCTAATGTTTTACTAAAGTGTTGTGTCTACAGATCAGGTACAAAATTCACACACACACTCCCCATAAATCAAAACTTGCTGTATCAGGAGTCAAACTTGACAAAAATGATATGGATGAATTAGGAGTAAGAAATGTGCTTTGACTTACATCCATTCTCTCACTTTTTACCTTAACTGGGATCTCAATAGAAGGCTCTTCTTTAGGTTCATCTTCCTTCTCTATTTCTTGTCTTGTTATGTCTTCAATTAGGACTTCTTCTTACTACATAGGTGTTTCTTCACCGCATAGGATCTCATCTTCTTCAGTACTCACAAAAGTTTCTTCAAACTTATCCAAATCATTATCTATTGTCGCCATGGTGATTTCAACATCATCAATCACAATAGTTTAATCCTTAGCTTCAGCCTTGGGCGCAGAATCTTGTGGACCTGTCATAGGTGAATTAGGAATATTTGATTCGTTTGCATGCTCGGAGGGAACTGAAGTGGCTTGGGGTGTAGGTACAGAAGGTGGGTACATGTGTCTATCCAAAAACACTTTTTCAAATGCTTTCTTTGTCTCCTTTGTAATCAACTCATACTCTTTGCTCATTATCTACAGAGTTCTGATTTGTGTTCTTAGATGTGGCTTTACCAAATCTAACAGCAATATTTTCTCTTCTAGTGAACAAATAGGGAGGTTGTCATCCAAAGTCTTTTCTCTAATTCTCATATCCTTCTCTATGGCTTGTCTTTTCAAAGAATCCAATATGTTCCATACATGATCAAGAATGCATGTTTTAAGTTCCAAAACTAACTTTTTGAACTTAATCATTTGCTTGATAATCATAAAATGAATTTATGATTTATCAATTTCATGATACTTGTCATAGAATTTTGCAATCTGATCTATCCTTCCTTCATCAACAACTCTAGTTTTCAAAACTTCTTAATTCAATCTAAATCCTACCTCAGGAGGTGTTTGAGTGTTCTTTCATTTGCTTCTGGTTGTCCTTAAGGATGGGTGGCTTGTGTCTATTTTCTTCTTCCTTCTAGATAGCTTGCTTGGCTTAGGAGGTGGAGTGGACTCTAGATCAACTATAGTTGTG
Source organism: Chamaecyparis obtusa (assembly GCA_027943335.1). Classification (NCBI taxonomy): domain Eukaryota; kingdom Viridiplantae; phylum Streptophyta; class Pinopsida; order Cupressales; family Cupressaceae; genus Chamaecyparis; species Chamaecyparis obtusa. The sequence goes on from BSBK01009734.1 coordinate 272,359, forward strand.
AGCGCGGAGGTGTTTTCTCCTGTATTTTTCTTCTTCTCCTTTGGATAATCTAATTTTTCTATTTTAAATTCAAATGAGGGTGCTCTCTCAAGTTGCATAGCAATCTTGGCTTCCCTTTCTTTATCTATGTCTTCTTGGGTGACACCTTGAATTTTTAGAATATCAGAGGTAATTCTGGATGCTTTTCTCTTTGTTGTTGCACTATATATGACAAAATCAACTTGTCTTCTCTTCTCTTCATATGTGCCCCATCTAGGTTCATTCAGATCCTTAGGCACTAATAGGAGGACATGTGCATAACTTTCCAAAATGTGCTCATCAACTTCATAACCAAGTGGATGAATCCACTTTGTTATAGGCTCAACAACTTCCATAATTGTAGTATTTGTTTCCACCATGAAGCATATAGTGTCCTTGTATTTCTCCACTATCTTCTCAGGTATTATGTACCTTCTTTGCATCTTGATTCTGAATTTTTTTTATCTCCAAATCCATGTAATCTTTTAAGGTGCTCTATGATGTTGCCTTAAATGAAATTTGAAGCAAGGTAGGTATGCTTTTGTCAAGATAGAGATCAAAAACCTTACCAACTATATGAAAGTACATGTATATGATCAATGACCCAAATCTAAATATTTTTCTCTTATCATACTGTATAGCTCTTATGTTGTCTAACAGTTGTGTGCACAAGATCTCACAAAGGTTAAACTCTCCATTTTCTTTCACTATCCTTACTGTTGCCAGAATTGTAGCTACAGATACACTGTTCACTCTATTTGAATGATGGAACTTGTATCCAAGGATCATAACCATAAGTTAAATGTCTTTCTCCTCTATGGGCTCAATAGTCATGCCACATTGATCACTTTTGGACTTACATGCCTTCTCAACCTATTTTCTGACATATTTTCTTGTTGGAACAATGGCACTAGTCTTAGAAAGTCTTGTCATCTCATGAAGGAGATCAGTTTTTATGTAGATAGGGACTTCACCAATCCAAAAAAAATCATCATGAATTCTACTTAGTAAGATCTTGATCCATTCTGACTCATAGAATTCATACACAGTCGCATACTCTTTGATAGCGTTATCTGAGAGGTGCGTGAATTCATCCTTGAATGTAAAGTCTAGATTAAGCATTGATTCCATGTGCGAGCTTATCCTATCTAATCCTACAGACTCTTTCTTGTAGTAGATGTAGGCACAAATATCCTCTGCATGCATAACTCCCATTGGAGTTCTAGAAAATGCTCCTTCTAAATCATCTAACACTGACTTAAACAAATGCTTCTTAAACACATATCTCTTCCTTTCAATGACATCAAAGACTACTAGATTTTCCATTACTTACTTGCTTCAATGCTCAAATAGGGTTCCAAGAGATTTTTGAAATGACATCTTCGAGCTAGGGTTCTGTAACAACTTAACTCTTCTTCATTGATGAAACGACTTCAATCCTTCAATACTTAGATGCTTTGATCTCCTGTACTCTCCAAGGGCTTGATCTCAAATGTAAAAGTGAAGACAATAGATCTCTGGTGACTAATAAATCAAATATCTATAATTAATGCTTATCGTCGTAACATGGGTTACAATAGTGAATTCCAATCTTAGTTCCTTATGTCAATCAGTCTATGTGATCTTGTATACTACATCAACTAGCAACCAAATATCTAAAACCAAATGTGCATACTCTGAGGGTGAGTATACCATCCACGTAGGGGTCTAGAGATTATCTAGCTCCCACTTTGACCATGAGAGTCATTTATCCAGAAGTAGAAGGTGCATCCATTGCGGATGCATCCACTACTTTGTCACTGACATTATCTTTCTTTACTTCCATCCAAATCTTTCTCACATCTTATGTAGCTTTCAAAAACTTGACTTCTCCAGATTCATCCAATATCGATCCTTGAGACTTATTAGGTCTTTCTTGTCTTTGCACTTGTGATCTGCAAAACTTTGAGATGTGTCCAACCTTGTTACAAGAGTAAAAAATAACTGGAGGCTTTGTATTCCTAGGCGCATTGATGTGAGTTACCATACTACATTGTCTAGCTGTGTGACCATTGTAATTGCATATCTAACATGTGATGTTCTGATAGATTCTAGAACTTTACTGTGGTTGATTTCTCTGATTGTGTTGTGTCTGACTTCTTTGATTTGATCTACACTAAATAGCTCTATGACCAAACTTATTGCATAAATAACAATAACCATTGAAAGGTATTACCTCTTTACAATCTCTTTCTATATGTCCATGCTTGTTACACGCATAACAAGTTGTGTTTACTGGCTTGTGTTCATCTTTAGGTGGTTCTGCTTTAGCTTCAGTATGATTTTCAATCTTCTTAGCTTATGTAGATTCTTCTAGTACTTTCATTCTTTCTTGCATTGTATTGATTTGAATTTTTTGCTTCATTGAATCCAATACCACTGGAATCTCCTTTTATCCTTTGTGCATAAATCTGTGAGTCTAATAGATCAGCACTTGTGTGCAATTTGTCAATATGATTCTTTTCTTCTGTCAACTCATATTCCATTCTTTTCTTGATGTTTTCTAACTCCAAGATTTTCATGTTTTCTTGCATGAGTTCTTTATCCAACTATTTGTTTTCTTTGGTCTGTTCTTCACAGGAATTCTTGCTATCAGTTAATTGTTCATTTAAATTTTCAATTTGATCCTTCAAAGATGTGTTTTCTTCATTCAACTTTTTGACCATTTTTCCCAAATCATTTATTGAACAATCTTTCAAATCTTTTCTCAATTTCTTGATGAATACTTGTGAGCCACTGACCTTCAATTTCAGTTCTTCAATTTCCTTTTCAGATCTGTCAAGATCTTCAAGAGCTACTTCAAGATTTTTCTTCAGATGATTCACTTCTACTAAATCCATGATCTCCTCAAGTGGTTAAACTTCTCTTAGAGGACCAAAGCTCTGATACCAATTGTTAAGATTGGGAACACTAAGAGGGGGGAGTGAATCAGTGTTCTACAATTAATGTATTTCTACTTCTTGAAACTTAGCACAATTACTTAAATACTAAAATGAATAGTAAAGAAAATAAAACAATCAACTATAACACATAACTAGAGAAAACTTTAGTGGCGATATTTACCATTTGGTGAATGTCGTCCGTCGGCATCCCGCGATTTGGTGAATAAATTGCCCATATGGGACTGACCCCATCGCCCCGCATTTATGAAGATTGGGTCCATTGCTCGGGTCCATCGCCAAAAGCTATATTAAATTTTGTCCATTTCTTGCACATTTTCACCAATGGCATATACGTCTTGGCCACGATATATTTTTAAAATTTGCCTATAATTTCAACGTGGCCCCAAATGGACGGCCTATATTCACCCATAGTTATATATAAATATTTTTTATGTGGCCCCAACTTCACCAGTTATTTAACTGACGCGTGTCTCAAACCGATGGGTTTTCACCACCTTTATTAATCATACCAAGGTACTGGCGACCATAATCGCCTAGGAAATAACACAAGACGTGTTATCATTACGCGGGCTTCACCAAATATTTGGACACTGACCTAATACCTCCCGCCCAATTCACCAAAAGAGATTAGTATAAATACATTCATACATCAGTGTTATTGTACACAATTTGGAATCTTGGATCAGTTCAATTTGATCGATAGCAAATTTCAGACTGTCTCACTGTTGAGTCTCGACTGCTTTAGCGAGTCAAAGGTAAGTGATTATTATTCTGAATTTTTGCGACTATGTAAACATTGTATATTATAGTTATGTTATCATTTGTCACTTCTTCAACAAGTAAACATTTTTTTTACATATTTTTATCACTAGGCTGGTAGCCAATCGAGATGTCGAACAAGAATAAGGGTAAGGCTCCAGTAGGAGGGGAAAGCCAAGAGAGGCCAACAAAATGTAGAACCTTATCATCGTACTTTGGTCATGGTCGTGGAAATGTTTCTGGCCAAAATAGGGAAGCTAGTGTTACTTCATTACAAGAATATTTTGAACCTGAGGCTGAACCTTCATGACATATTGAAGAAGTTAGCAAACCTAATATCTCAGATCACAATGAACTTGAAGAAGATTTTTAGTTAAATACCCAGAGTAGCCATAATGATATAATCAACTTGGATGAGACTGAGAATGTCAAAAAAGATGATGGTGCAACTGTAGGGAAGAAAAGAAAATCCAAATCAAAGAATGATAGACTGTGGGATATGTCGAGGAATTTTCAAAAAGATTGGGTGTCAACATATCCATTCATTGAACCAGTGCCTAATCCAATTGAAGGGGAACCTCTGGTAGAATGCAGATGTAAGATTTGCAGTGTGATAAATAAGAAGGAAAAGAGGTTGCAACTAAAACTTGACACCATAGAAAAGCATATTGGTAAAGTTTACGAAAAGAAAACCATAGATGGAGTTCAAAAATCAATGATAAGATGGAAAACAAAGGAGGAATCTCAGCATGTTAGGAATGCAAAATTATATGAATTTCAGCATTATATAAAGACAAAGCCTGGTGAAGTTAAAGGCTCTATTGAAGCTTGTTTTGGAAAAGCATTGGAAGTAGAACTAATGGGAAAAGCTATTCAGTTAAGTGTTGTGTTTAATATTTTGAGCAGAGGGCATCCAATGATAGACTACCCATCATTGAGTGCTTTATTACACTTTTTAAAAGTTTGTAACTATCCTAATAGTCACTGGTCAGTAAACAGTGGATGGGAATGGGCAAGTTGTCTTGCCGATGTTGAAAAAGAGGATTTGAAGGCAAAAATTAAAGAGTCAAATTTTATTGCATTGTCTTTAGACGAGGTCACAGTAGTAGACAATACTTCCTGGGTATGCATGCATGTTTATACTGTACAGAATTTTGTTCACCAACCTCATCTACTAACTGTTGCTAAAATGAGGGATAATACGACAGCGGAAAATTTATTTCAACTAGTAAAGAGTTCTCTAATTGAATATGGAGGTATAGATGACATGACCATTGCCAAAAAGCCGGTGGGTGTTGGAGCTGATGGAGCTTCAGTAATGCAAGGCCATAGGGGTGGTCTTTGCACAAAGATACAATCTTCTTGTGCACCCTACGTTACTCCCATTCACTGCATGGCCCATAGAATGAATCTAGCTTTTGGAGTTGTCAGCAAGCATGCTTCAGTACAAAAAATTGAATTTTTAATCAAAGAGATCTACCAATACTTTTGTCGAAGTCCAAAATGATTCAGGGAATTTTAACACTTTGCTGAAGGACTAACCGATGGGAACAAGCTTCTTAAGGATAATGATACCAGATGGATCTCTTTGGATGGACCAACACATCAAGTTTTTTCAGAATATCAATCATTGCTTGGTCTAATGAACTCAAGTCGTGATGAAGCAAGGCAACCAAAATTTCCTGCACTGTTGTTAATGTTAAGTAATGTAGAGACACTGTTAACATTAGCAGGTCTTCTCCCCATGCTTGAGGAAATGAGAAATTTAATGAAAAAGGCCCAGCAAAGAGCTATGTATATCGCAGAATATGCTACGCTCTGTAAGTTGACATGCGTGACGCTCGATAATCTCTATCATTTATTTGTTGATGAAGTAAAATTTGCCAGCTGGCTGAAAATCACAGATTTGGACAATCTTGATAACTTTTTAAAAATTGGTTCAAATAGGGGGTTATGTGCAAAAGTTCATGGAGTTGAGATACCAATGCACTACAATGCCAGGATCGAGTCTGAGGAACCAGGAAAGAACCCTAGGAGGGGAGTATCAAGTGTTAAAAGGGAAGACTTTACCAAGATCGTTGAGTTTGTAACAGCTTCAGTGAAGCACATTGCCTTTGATCTTTCCTCACAGATTAGAGCAAGATTCCCTCCAGTCAAACTACTTGAATCCATGGCTATTATGTTTCCTCATTATTGGTGTATGAACAATCCGAAAGATTTTAAAAGTAGGCTACTAACTTTGATAGATCATTTTTGCAAAACCAAAGAGTTAGATGGAGTAAATCTAAATGGAATTTTAGATTCAAATCATTTGAGAGAGAAATCAGCTCATTTTTCACGGACAATGAGGGAACAATTTAATCTTATGGAGAACCCTATGGAAGATGGATCGGTAACAAGGATTTGGAAAAACCTAGCTAAGAGTGAATTGTTGATTGATTCAATATCAGAATATTTCAAGCTTTCTGAATTATGTCTAACCATGATATTGGGGTTGGTGGAGGATGAGAGAGTTTTCAATGCTTTGGGATTCCTAAAGTCAAAGCTAAGAAACAAACTTGACAAGAATTTTGAAAATTGCTTGAGGCTCTATACATCCAGGTATGAAGTCAATACTTTTCCTTATGAAAGGGCACTGAAATTGTGGAGGAAGAAATGTTAGAGAAGAGGGGTGGGCAACATGTCAAACCAAAGTGGGAGTGGGAGTGGGAATGCCAGAGATAATTATGTCATTGACCGGGACCCATGGACTAGCACTGGTACTGCTAGCGGTGAACATTAGTTAAGCGGGAGGTATGCAGAGTGAAGAAAACATATCAAAGAACCAAGGAAGCTATGAAGTTGATGCTAATGAATCCAAAAATCTCAATGATGATATGGTGTGGCAGCTTGAAATTGAATCGTTGTAGAAGTAGCACTGAAGAATTAGCATGTCCTAGGTATTTAATAACTTTTTCCCTGAAGTCTACTATCAGTTTATGTATTTCATCATCAATCATGCATATCCCAATGTTAAAAACATGAATGTGGTTGATAATGTCATCAAGATTCAAGATTCAATTCCACAATTAATAATTATTAATGGTTTTCATTCGCAATATTTAGCTAATATGGTACAATTCTTGTAGTTTTTTCATTATTTTGTTTGACAACATAGCAATTCGTATGTTACAATTCTTAGAGTTAGAAATACTGATTCTCATTAATTTAATTACAAATATGATACAATGTATCCATTCATTGATTAATACTAGTAAGAACACAACTCTCTGATTCTGTTTACAAAAGTTAATGACTCAATTCCCATTGGCAATTTAGTAAGCCAATGACCCTGAATTCCTTTTATAGAAACAAGGGAGCAACAATAGCTTCAAGTCGATTTGCCTAATGTGAAGTCTCAAAATCTAAATCAGTAAGACAACTACAAGACTACAAGTCTACAACATCTCTACAACTTTAGTTGTACATTTTTGCATTTGACAGGCCGGTTTAGTAAATTAGCATAGGCAATAGCATCTGCAAGACTGCAACATTGATCCTGTTCAAAAAGCAAAGTTCAAACTTGTTACTTTAAACTCAATTCTAGAGTCTAGACTGTAGTATGTAGGATAATATGAAAGATATAGAGATGATTGAAACTAAAAGTACTTTCACATACTATGATTCAAGATGATTCTGTAAGTTTTTGTAGTATGCTCCATTCTTCTTCGGTTGGAAGGGCAAAAATTTTTATGGTATGGTAAATGACCTGCATTCTCGTCAAAATTCCATACTTGGAAGAGCGAGTTTGAAGCAATGTTCCTTCCATTAGTGCATGCAAATTTGTGAATGTTTTGATGCACTTTGCAATGCCTTCATGAGTTCTGCCCTGAGGAAGGTTGCCTAAATCAGAGGTTATTGTGTCCTCCAACTTTTGTTTGTAAGCTTCTCTTCCAACAAAACCTGTTGTTGACAAATCAGGTCCAGGACTCAGTAAACCAAGAGATATCAATTTGGCTATTTTATTATTCATCTTGGCGAGCTTTGGCCCAAATAAAGCAAGAACTTCTTCTACTTCTATTAGTTTCTGACATTTATGAAATACAGAGGTCGCCTTTATTATTGAACCAACACGGTCCTGAATTCCCTTGCTTCCCAATTGCCTGTCAACAGTGCTATTGATTTCTTGCATAATCTGCTTTGCAGTTTTCTGTCTCTGACCAAAACTTTTGTTCTCCTCAAGTTGCTCTTTCAGCTTCTCAAAAACATCTGTAAGAGATTCATAGAGTTCAAACCAATCACACAACCTATCAGTAGAAGACTTTATTTGCCCCCAGAAGTAATTTTTTATTTGTTGTACTATATTATTTACATGGTCATTCAAGAAGTTTTCATAATTTTTAATAGTATTATTTGCCTTCTTTAGGTCTTCTTTCATTTCTGAGTACTGGTGTTCACTATCTTTTCTTATTTTCTCTGCTTTCTCTTCCCAGTCTTTTGCTTTCTCTTCCCACTCTTTTGTTTTTATCCTCTCATTTTCCAATTCTTTCTTTAACTCATTGTTTACCTGTGCAGCATTCTCCAAGTTTTTGTATAAATTTACTGAAGAGGCTTTTTCATCCTGAAGTTTTTTATCCCTTTTTTCCAATTCTTTCTTTAACTCATTGTTTACCTGTGCAGCATTCTCCAAGTTTTTGTATAAATTTAATAAAGAGGCTTTTTCATCCTAAAGTTTTTTATCCCTTTTTTCCAATTTTTCCCTCAAAGTTTTCAGTTCTACGTCCATATGTTCTTGCTGTTCAATTGCTTCTTTAGAGCCAGAGGATGAATTTTTTATCCTTTTCTCTAATTCTTTGCACTTGTTTATTGCTACTTTCTCACTTGCCTTTACATTTGCCAGGTCTGCCTTTAACTTATCTATTGTGCCTTGAAGCTGTCCTTTCTCTCTCTCTCCAACTTCATCATTGAAATGTAGACCACTTGGTTGGTCATTTTTGACACATTTATCTTGTCCACATTTTTAATTTTGGATAAATCCATTTGGAGGGTGCTAACTTGAAATTCAGATGGATCTAACTGACTCTCTAGTGGATTGTTATCTCTAGCTGGGGGCATAACAACCATGAATTCTATCATATCTTTATTCGGGTCATATGTGGTTAATAACCTATTGGATGTCAGTTCTGCATCACGAGCTGCAGCAATTGCTTCCATCTTCATTGTCTTACTATTTTGTCTATTCTTGTTTTTTTATTTTTCATAGTTAGTTACAAATTCATTGTAATGAAAATCAGGATTTTGTGAGACAATTGAATGTTTGAATGGTGAAATAGCACTTGCACTGATGTATGAGCTTCCACCAATACCATGAGGATTACCAACACCTAGACCCATTACAAGTGGGGTTTGTGGACTATTCTGAGGGTTTTGTCCTGAAGGATGGGCAATTGTTGGACTCACAGTCACCATTGGCACTATTGTACTAGTACTACTACTAATACTTGTCATAACCTTTTGCTTCTTTACACTTTCTTGACCTTCAGGACCAACCTTTCTTGCATCTACATATTGATATAATATCCTTTTCGGACCACTACTTTTAATTGTACAAATGATATTGCCAGCTGTGGGAGTGACAATTGATTCAAATTGAATCTGTGTGCTTGGAACAGCTGGAAGTGGAACTCTATTTGAAGCAGAAACATATGGAATTAACTGAGTTGAAACCAATGTGAATGGAATTGACTGAGTTGATGATTGATCTCCATGCCCAAGGCCTGGTTTCTGACCATGTTTTGGTGCTACAGCTGGTGGTTCAGGTGCATACCAAACCCCTTCTCCACTGGGACCCAAACCACCAGAACCTTGGTAGCCCATTTTTTCTACAATTTATGCCCCTTTGCTATATAGAAGTTTGGTGGATGCATCAACTCCTCTCTTAATTGTTGTACTGGATGAGGGATTCAAAGAATCCTGGTCATCGTAATCATCATCAGTATCATTGTGATATGCTTTAGCTGGATGCTCCTTATTCCACAATTCGTTAAACATTGTATCCTCTTCCACCTCATTAAGATCTGCAGAGGTCTTTGGCTCACCGAGATTCTTCCTCATTTCCCAAAATTCAAAAATTTTGGTTCGACTCCATCTAGCATCTATACATTCATTCATTAGCTCTTTTGGAATATGTTTTGTAGATGGTTTATCAGCTTTCTTGTGGAAATTGGATGATGTCATGGCCTATACTTTTTCTTTCTGTTTGTGCAATGCCATTATTTGTGATGACAATTCCTGTATTGACATATTATTTTCAGCAGCATATTTCTCCATCTATTTTTTGACCTCCTCCCAGGAGTCCATGTTTTTAAAATTTTCAATCAAAGGCATACTTTCATGTTGATATTTGCTTGCAGAGTTCCCATTGTCTTTAAGCCTTGCTCCAATTATGTTCAGTGGATCATACTGCCAGTGACTGTCAACATCAAATCAAAAAATTGAAAAAAAGGCTTCTGCCACTTTGAATCCTCTTCTCTCAAATGCGAACCCTCCAAAGTAGAATGGCAAGGAGGGAAATATCATTTTCTTTTGCTGACCATTAAAGAGTACATCTGTGCTCTCCATTTGTCGTACATATTCCAATGCAAATACCCTCTTTATTACATGTATTGGAAGTTTGAAGGGTTCTACCCATGAACCGTAAAACCTTAACATAGTGTACTCTTCCATTAAGTACCAGTCAGCCAATTGTAGTTGACTTTTGAGTTGAATGCAATTTCTACAAGTAATAGGCAATCTAGGCATTGGAGTGCTTGTAATTTTATGGTACATTGGTGCCAAAAAGAAGTCTACAAAATTGTTGTAGTTCCTTCTGTTATCAATCATCCTTATCTGAGGTGTCCACTCATATATTGGATTTTGGCCTTGAGTTTGACTGCAAAGCTTGTTTGCCTGAAATAATGCACGATGCTTTGCTAGGAGAAGATAGCACAAGTAGGTTGTGAATCTAAATGTCTTCTCTGAACCTCTTTGAATCATTAGTAATTGATCTTGCATGCAATGAACAATGTGCTCAATAAAATAATATTTTACTAGTTCTCTTTCAAAATGAATATGATAAAGCATTTCAAGAATGCTGGCACCCACTTGTTTGTTACTATCCAATCCCAAACAAAATGCTAGCAAGGAAATATTGTCCTGTGCCCATGGCACAAAAATTTCATAATCATAAGGAGCCCTATGATCTGGACTCAGACTACAACCGCTTGTTATTCCTCTGATATAAGAATCTCTTTGTTTTGCATCTAATTTTTCATAATCCTCTGGCAGCTTTCCCAAGTCAATGTGTACGTTTGAGTGTTGTTGTTGAAACCCTAGGTTCAACAAACTAGCAAATTCACTCTCAGTTATGGACAAAATTTCCTCCTGAGTATTTTTATTCACAATTGCTTTTCTATTTTCATCATAATTTTCGGCGCAGAGCATAACAATTTCTGGGCAAGGGAATACTTGAGGTAACGCCATGTGTGCCGACCCAGCTTCCCACGGTGCAATTTTATTTGTAGTTGCATTTACCCTAGGGTTAAATGAATAAAATTTTGAAGCCTTGTTTGGATGGTTCCACTTGTTTTCAAGTGCAAATCTAATCTCCATTATACCCTTATTTCCATGAATAACAAGATCATGTATATCATGGAATAAATCACTGAAACCTGGTGTTTTAAGCATATTGTAGAATTCTATTATTTTTCCCATCATGTTATTCTTGGTATTTGTAGCTACAAGCCTACAAGGGTGATTCAAAATTAAAACCTAACAGATTAAATTTTTTTTATATAATATAAACAGTAAAGTTGTAAATCAAGAGACTTGAAAAATTTAAAATGCAGGACGTAGATTTTTAGGATTTTAGTAGTTACACTTACCCGTTCACGTTCACGTTGCCCTTAGTTTTGATTTTTGCAGAGAGTTGAGAGACTTTGTAGTTTGTTGCTTTCCTCGGACCTCAATCCTCAACCTAGAAATTAAGAATCTGTAACTTTGTTGCGTTGTAAGTTTGTAAATTGTAACCCCTTTCTAATTTCTAAATCTGCAGACCACGTATAACTGCAAAATTAAAAAAACTTAAAGCACCAAAATTGTACAATCTATACTCTATAGTTGTCACACCCTGTCATGTGTCACTTTCAGTTTAAATGCGAGTGGAATCATGGACCACTAGCTACTAGACATGCATCATGAATCCGGAATGGGTTTGCTAATGTCACTGTTAACTAACCCATCATGACTCATAATGTATTAATGTCATTCTCATTCATAATTTCACTATTAACTATAAGTGGAATGTGATTATGTCAATGTGTTAACTAAGCAGTGACATGTGTCATGATTCTGGGACGTGTTTCAAAAGATAGGGTGTCTTTTTCCTTTCGGCCTGAAACTCAACTTCAGTCGTTGATCTATAAACATCCAATGGCAATGGTGAATGGTGTGGCATTGGTGGCCCCATGGGTCGTGGGTCCCATTAACTAGGCTAGTTAGGATGACTCACATCACGAGTCAAACGTGTCAGTGTCACGTCATCACCAAATTGAAATGACATTGTTATTTGTTGGTCGACTGAGGAGTTTAGTGACACGTGTAATGATTCTGGGATGCATTTGAAAAGATAGGGTTTCTTTTTCCTTTCAGCCTGAAACTCAACTTTGGTCGTTGATCTATAAACATCCAACGATAATGGTGAACGGTGTGGTGGCCGTGTGGACCGTGGGTCCCATTAACTAATCTAGTCAAGATGACTCACATCACGAGTCAGACGTGTCAATCTCACATCATCACCAAATTGAAACGACATTGTTCAATGTCATTTGTTCGTAGACCGATGACCGTGCAAGGTGTTAAGTGACACGTGTCATGATTTCAAGACGCATTTGAAAAGATGGGGTTTCTTTTCCCTTTCAGCCTGAAACTCAACTTCGGTCGTTTATGTATAATAATCCAACGGCAACAGTGAATGGTATTGGTGTACTATTTTTTGTAGTGATTAATTTTTTTTAATTTAAGATAATATTACTATTTAATTTTATTTGGAAACATTCTTTTATTTAAAACACATATATTTTAGAATTGTTATTATATTATCATTTTAATAGTACTATATTTTAATTGATTTTATTTTTGTATCATCTAATTAATATTAATTTTTTATAATATATTTAGAAATACATATATATAGATATTGTTATTATAATATTATCATTATGATAGTATTATATTTTAGTTATTTTTATTTTTATATCATCTTTTAACTATATTATTATTATATTTATCTTATATTATCTTATAACTATGCACATAACCTTTATATTATTTTTTATAGTAAACTTATATTTTCTATGGGATTATTTATTAAAATATACTTATTATTATACACATTTTTTAGATTTATTTTTGACATTGTTAAAAACTTAGAGACTCAATTTGACAACTTTAATCTTTTAATAAAATGAAAGAATTATAATCATTATGTAAGTTGAAATATATTTCATATTTTATGATGTTACAAATTATAAATATAAGATATAAGTTTTTTTCATTTCTATATGTTTAAATTATACTATGTTAGTTTACCATAATAAGAGTTAAAAAAATTACATGTGAAAAGTAATGTTCAAATTCTATATTATAATTTGTGAATATTTTTTAATGGAGAGTAATTATTTAAGTATTGAAACATCAATCTCATTCGTAGAGATATAATTGTACTTCAGACTATGTAATAAATTAAATGTGGGAGACACCATTTTTAAAAAATTATTAAACTACAGTTTCAATTAGTGAAGTTTAATTGTAATAGATATGTGAAGGAGGATATTTGTCAGTTATTTTATATATATTAAAATAAATATAGATAAGCTAGTCTACAGATAACTGATAAAGCATTGAAGCAAGTAATTAAAATATTGCAATCATGGTTAAAGAGAAGTATAAAATATTAAAAACCATTTTTGCAATCACGGTTACAGAGAAGAAATATTGCAATCACGATTACACAAAGCACAAATTGAAATGAGGTAAAGCTTGCAAAATTTCCATTGTATTTTTCATAAAATTATATTTACATTCTCGACTTCATACTATGTCTATAAACAAAAAGAAACATACTCGACTTGATACTATGTCTATAAACATATTATATTTACATTCTCAACTTGATACTATGTCTATAAACAAAAAAAAAATCGTAAATGACTACAGTACCAGTACCAGTACAAGGTAACCTTTTAATATTTATAAAAAAAAAAAAATTATAAAGAAAAATCAATTGTGCCCTTCTGTGTAGAATTCTACAGAAAGGATTAGCTGCATGAATTCATCGAGCCACACAAATTGCCCCGCCTGAGCCTCCTCTGTGTCAAGCTCAAACCACTTACGGAGAAAACCCCTAGCAATCAGTGCCCATTTCCTATGGCGCTTCAATTGCCCAGCAGTCAGGCAAAAAAGAAAAGGTTGCATGGCCACATTCTGGCCTGGGAGGAGAAGCTTGTGTATTTGACTTGCCCTAGGGATCCCCACCCCTAATTCAGCAAAGATGACAACTTGAATGTCGTCCCCCAAGTATTCCTCTTTGAATACCCTCCTCAGCAGCATCACCATGTCAACCTTCGGTCCTCCAAGGTCCAGAAGGGAAGCCAAAAAATGAGACGTAATGTCCATGGCTACCCGGTACCTATCTTCATTGTCAAGAAACTCTCAGCCCAACACCATTCTGACAGCCTCTGTAACGAAAGGCCCACCATCCTTACAAATTGATGCTAAAAATTCATCAAAAAAGGAACCCAGAAAGGCCTTCTGGGCCTACTCAGAAGTGCATCTAAGACAAATGGGAGTGTCCATCTTAGATTACTTGCAGACTATAAAACTTAAAATAGTAAAACTAGAAAATTTAAAAACAAATTACTTGCAAAATGCGTCACTGCAGACCCTAAACAAACAATCAATCAATGTCGATGAATAATGAAGCTAGATCGTCTATAAATAGCCCTTGAATCCTTGATCGTTACTTACCAATCAATTATTTCTATCTTAATGGTATTAAATACATTGTCCTCGATATGCCTCTAAATCTTGCATGAAAATCTTTTCCCTAAATACATGCGTGTGAGAATTGAAAATTTTGTCCTTAATCTTTCACATCTGGCAGTAAATCTTTTCTATCGATAAAAAACTGTCATAAATCGGCTGTACAATTTGGGAAGTGGTGTGTGGTAGCCAAAGAATGTCATTGTCACTAACATGGCATTTAATTCTTTCTTGGTTAAGTGTTTTTAATACTCTACAGACAACTTACCTTGATACGTGTCAACATTTCGGTTAAGTGCTTTTAATACTCTGCAGACAACTTACCTTGATACGTGTCAATATTCCGGTGACTACCTTGACAATTCTTCTTCCTTCAAGAAATGTTGGCTGAAATTAAACCTCAACCATTGATCTTGGATCATCAGACGGTCTGAGTTCTCAAATAATACATTTAACATAATTACAATGGTAGTGGCAAAGATTATGGTAGTGGCAAATAATACATTATGCTTCCATAATATAAGGTCAAACAACCACGTCTTTAAACCATCACTTGCCAGTTGCCAATAATTTATGTATGTTAGGTATGCTAGGTTAGGCTACTTATTTCCCATCTTTTGAATGATTAGGCTACTTATGCCAATAATTTATTTATTTTTCCATAATTAACGAACGATTAGCCAATACAATTATTTTTTCACCCTTCAAAAGAAAAGTATTCGCCTCAAATATTAAAATTTTTTACTTGAAAAGAAAATTATTCGCCTCAAATATTATAATTTTTTACTTGAAAAGAAAATTAGTCGCTAGCAATTTATGAAATTTTCAATCCGGGGGGAAAAAATCGCCAATACAAACTATGAAAAATCATGGATTTGAAAAAAAAATCGCCTAGATTAAAACAAATTACCCCCTAAAATAATGTACAATTCGCCAAGACTTTACACTTTTTCCTAAAAGGGGGTTTATTAAAGTTATCCTTGCACATAACACAAGATATGTTTACGAGAAACCTTGGCCAGAGGAAAACCCTGGTGGGAATTAGCACCCATGAATAATTGCACTAGTCTTATGAACTTGTTAGAGTTCCTTTGCCATGTTAGGATAATTCATTACAATACTGAGTACAATGACTCTATTAGGAGTCTTGAATAACAAAACACTATTAGGGTTGGAAGGCTCACTACCAGAGCTCACTACTCAATGAAGAAGGCTACAACCTCCTGATTATTAGATACACACTATATCTAGAAGGGTGAACTGCTACTTTGACACCATTGTCTGATCAATTCCTTTTGTGCTCTATTACTCTAGCTTCTTGTAGTGCTTTATATCATACTACTTGAATGTGCATACTTCTTCTCTTCTTTATATCTTCAATTCTCTACCATTGCATCTCTCATAAATACAAAAGTGCATGTCATATATATACATGTTGAATGGGTGCAACCAAAACTAAATATTGTGTCGGCCTAAAACCTAACACATGCAATGCTTCCAAATTAAGTGGCTCAAGCATGTTTGCATACAATGATAATAACATGTTTACATCACTATTACAATAGGCACATAGACTTTACAAAACAAAATGATATACGCTAAACAAAAACTTTCTGTCGACTGCATGCTATGTTCTACTTTGCCACTTAACTGCCAATATTACTTAGACTTGTTGTAACTTCTTGATACTATCATATCTTACCATGTGTTCTCAGACATAGCATAATAACATACTCAAAATCTTATATCCAAGGGTGCATACCAAAACTTGATCTTACACACATGTGTTGATGCTTTGATCATCAAGTGCTTTATTGTCTCCATTGTCTTCCATACTTAGCCAAAATATGATCTTCAATGTTCTGTGCTGACTATCAAAACTTCATATGACTCTGTTGCCATAATGACAACACAAAACTATTCATATATTCTTAGTAAAGTCAACTTTCCAACACTATTTCCCCCTTTTTTAGAATAATGCCAAAAGTTTGTTTATACTTACAACTTATCAAATATAGATTGATGGGTTTTCTTCAAGTTGCCGAAGAGGTTATCCCATTCCTCTTTCAAACTATTTAAAGGAAATTTCTCTAGATGAACCTTTTCATGCATATCAAAGATATGATCTACAAAAGATAGCTTGGGAGTAGCTACAAGATCTTTGGCTTTCTTTGCATGTCTTATCATCACCTCAATGTGTGGTAACAACTCTGCTTGAAGCTTGGTTGTCTCATCCTATATTCGGTCTACTTCTCTTCTCAGCTCATTCCTCAACCCATGTATATACTTGACTTTAACATAATTTTCTTTGAATGCATTCAATTCTTTAAGTAAGATTTCTACACTTTTCTACAGTTCTTCATCTAATTTATTTAGCTTTTCGGTAGTCTCTGTAGTGAAGGACTTGGTAGTGAAAAGATTTTGCAAAGTGGGGATTATCTATTAAATGATATTTTCAATCTCACTAATGGTTTCAAATAATTTCACCTTGTTTATTGCCACTACTTGGCTGATTTTTTCAGCAATCTTAAACTGTATCTTTGACTTGGCTCTCTCTTAAATTCTCTTTTTTACATCTACATTCAGAAAGTTGATGTGCCTGGTTAGAGTTACAAGTTTATCAATGATGGGAGTTTCCTCATCAACATTGACATTAGGTACTACCTATATTAAAATCTCTCTAACATCTTCTAATACTTCTTTGTGCTTGCTCTCTTGTCTCATCTTTTCTTGTGTTGTCTTTCTTGTGCACATTTCACCATATCTTCTTAATGCTTCCAGGCCTAAGGTTCTCGGGTCACATGTAAGAATTTCAATGATTTCATCTAAAGTGATTGGATCTTTACCATGTTTATTCTTCTTCTTCTTCTCCTGTGTGATGGATGTGAGGGATTTCCCATATGGAACTAGAGCTTTAGTCTCCAGATTTTATGTTTCTTTCTCGGTCGATACACTTTCCTCCTTGTCTTTCCCTTTTACTGTACCCTCAATCAGAGGTCCTTGGGCTTCTAGCCTTGTGTCAGTTGTAGAAACATCTAAATTAGTCTCAATTTTTGTTCCTTTGTCTTCTGCCTCTTTTTCTCAGGCTCATTGGTCTCCTTATTTTCTTCTTCACTATGTCCTTTGGTAGTGTCTTTTTGTTTCTCAGGAGTATGCTCCTCAGGTTTCTCTTGATTAGGTATTTCTATGTCTTGCACCAAAATAGGTAAATTGCCCGATATAATTACTATAGTTGATTCAATAATTTTATCTACTTCCATGTTCTCGGCAGTAGTAATAGTAACATCTTCATCATCTTTGGCCTCATCATCAGGATCTCCTTCAATGATATCTTCAATTTTCACTTCATCATTCCCAGTTATAACTAACTTCTTGGGAGCATCCTATTTTTCTTCCTTGGTATAGCCTATCAGATAAAATTCTTCTGCATAGGTTTCATCATCTGGTTGCTCAGTGTCAGAAATTTGAATAGGATCTTTAGTTGGCCTTGGTGCGATAAGATCTGCATCATCTATATTTACATTTTTTCCATGACCTGTGACACTTTTCTTAGGGATTATTGCAAGTGTAGTTTGGTCTACTTCAGCCTTTGACTTAAAAATTTTAGTCCACAAAACTTTACTATCTTCATCCACTTCTTCAAGTTTCCCTTGCAATATATTCAATGCTCTTCCTTTCACCAAAAATCTATTTTCATATTGTTTCATCAATTCTTCAATTTCTATTACCGATAAAGTAGGCATTGCCAAAATTAATGAGCATTATCTCATTTTATTTTTGGTATGCAAGGCATAAGTCCATCTTGTTGATACCTTCTCGTATAGCTCCTTAGGAATGTAAATTGCATTTAACTGGTAATCTTCTAAATTTAATCATCGTGTTGATGATTTATTCTTCTAATTTTTCCTGATCCTCGATTGACATATGTACATACCGATTCATTTTAGGGTGACCTAGTCTACCTATTTCCTTTATGTTCTTTATCATGTCATCTATTGATTTTCCTTTATTCATAACTACTTTAAATTGATTGTTATCATTTTCTTCCTCGGAGTCAATATCATCTTTACCTCTTATTATCTTTCTCCTCTTCTTAGGTGGCTCAATGGAGGCTTGTGCACCTCTCTTCTTCTTTTGGTAGGTCTTCGTAGGTGTAGGCCTTGTGATTTTTGAAATTCCAAGTTTTAAAGGTGGGGAAACACCTGTAGAGGATCTTATCCTTTCTCGTGTAGGGGTCTCATCATGTTTCCTCTTTCCTTTCATCCTCACTAATGCCTCTTGAATCTCTTTATCTGACTCGGTTTCCTCTTCATGCTCTCTATTACTGATCAGTAGTTGTTCTTCAATTTCTTCTTTAATTGGATTCTCTGTTGCTTCTTCATTATCATCACCAAATTGCTTAGCTAGAGTCTCCGTCATTTTCTTTAATTTCCTGCTTACTTTTACTCCAACTAAATCCATTTTGATTCTTAACTTTTCTTCTTCATAGGTTTCAAACCTAGTTTCCTTTTCATCTTTAGGCTCTACAAGTAATGCCTTGATTGACCTAGAGGCTCAGTCAATGTCAAGTTCGTAGTCCATGGGTGGAAACCATGCTATCCTTGGCTCAAATGCCTTTATCAAGGTGGTGTTGGTGTCTACCAAAAAAAATATATCATCTTTGTATTGTTCTCCTAGTTGTGCAAGTATCCTGTTCATCTTGTGCATTCTCTCTTTGAATTTCCCAAAGTAATCATTCATTACTGCTTCAAAATTATGTCCTAAGTAAATTCACCAATTTGTATTATGACCAACTTTTTAACATCCCACTATACATTACCATCTGATGGAAATGAATTTTGAAGATAAAAAAAGATACATACAAGTAGTGAACCAAACTTACATGTGTTGGTCTTAGAAACATGAATAGTCCTCATATTTTCCTCTAATTATTTCAACATTATCTTGATAAGGTCTAGTTGTAAACCCTTCTTTACAACCTTGTATGCAATGTCAACTACTCCGCATGGGACATTATTGGGCTTTCTTGATTGGAATATCTTGTAAGAAATGACATATGCTCCAAATGTAGTTTCAGGATCAATGATTGTATATATCATCATGCCTCTGCCATCCCACTCGGCTCCTATTAATTTCTCAGTCTCTATTCTCATTGGGTGCCTTAGGGACTTTTCCTTATCATTTGTTGGATAATCAATAACCATGTGGATAACATCTCTAGTGATTTTGACTGATTCATCCTGCCATATTTTTCCCTCATGTACTTGGTTGAGTACAACCCTAATTCACTCTATCTTGAACTCCTTCGAGAAGTGAAGGGCATTAGTCAGACCTTTCTAGGTGTGTGTGTGTGTGTGTGTTGATCCTTCATCTTTCCATATTGGCATAGCACCTGGTATGTGGATTGTAGCTCAAAATCTATGATTTCTCTTATCTTGCAGTGAATGTATGATCATATGTATTGGACCAACAAAACCCTAGGTGATATGCTTGCAAATGTGCCTTTTTCATCTACTTGTGATGCAACCTCAGGGTGTAGCTTTTATTTAGGTTCTTCGTAGGTTGTGACCTTTATCAATGCGATCTTCTTCTCACATTCATTCTTGGATTGTGCAGACTTAGATGAGGACACCATCATTTCAACAAATTTAGGGCTTCACAAAAACTATAAGAAAATAACTCGGTTCGCTTAGAACTTACTTGAAACGGTATCAAACGGTTCGTGATCTTCTTAAATCTCTATGAAATTCTTGAAAATACTCTTCTTAAATCTTTCTCGATTCTCTCAAGTTCATTGTGTGATGAAATGAGTTGCCTCGACCCATATTTATACCTAGAAAGCTTTTCTCGCTCAAAGTTTTGCATTAAATGCTTCACTAACCACAACTCGGTTAACAATAAAATGTTTGGTTTATCTCTTTTGAAACTTCATCCCAGTTAACACTAATATTTCTTAGTTGACTCTTCAACTCGGTTAACCTTAGCACTTTTACCGACTAATAATTTTCACTCAGTCATGCTTTTACTAACCATACACATTTCATGCTCAAAACATATAACTACCTATTGCATCTTATTTCATGTTGATTTTGTATTCATACAATAGATATATAAGGAACTGTTGTAAGATATAATTGATTAGAATTAAGTTCCCATACTTACTTGATTTTCTTAGGTGGAGGTGGTGAGATCACCTAATCCAAAGGATGAGGTGTCACTGATTGTTGTGCTTGTTCCAACATTGTCATATGTTTCTCTTCTCCACATTTGGTTCCTTATCTTCATGATTCCTTCAATGGTGTTCTCATTTCTATCAATACTCAGTTCTGGTGCTTGGTCTCTGCACTCTCCACTTAAATGACTGATCTTGTGATAGTGCAAACATGCTATTCCAAAAATTTTCTAGATTCTATATTTTCCTCTCCAATGCAATCTCATACAATTTTCTGCAATATGACCATATCTACCACATGTTGTGCAATTAACCAAAGATTTTTAATCCCAAGTGTAAGCATTACCTTATCTTCTTGGTTGATATGTCTTGTTCTGACCTTTTGGTTTCCAAACTTTCTTTATTTTTTCCCCGCATCCTTGAGATATATGACCATGCATGTTGCAAGTATGACAATTATTTTCCATGGAATTTCTCTTAGGTGACTTGTTCATCTTTGATCTACACTCATGTGCTTCATGTCCATACTTTTTGCAATTATAACAATAACCATCAAATTTAGGAGTAGATTTAGGAATACATTTTTCTTTACTTCTGCAAACATTTGATGTGTGACCTGGTTTTCCACAATGATAGCATGAGAGCTTCTTTGGCCTTGGATTTGTATAGACATTATTTTGTTTAGCTTGTTTTTATGACTCTCCCTGCTCGGTGTAACCTAGACCAATAGTATTGTCCATTCTTCTCTGACTGTTTAGGAATTCATCCATTCTTTTGGTACTTTCTTCATCTTTCTTTATCATCTCATTATGTTGAACCGTTGAATCTTCACTTCATTCTTGATTCTTCCATTTTCTTCCCTCAATTTGTCTTCCAATTTCCTAGCAAGCTCACTATTTACTTAATTGATTTCCTTACTCATGACAACCATCTGATTGGATATTTCAAAGTGATGTGCAGTAATCCTTAGTATTTATGATTCCTTTTCTTCCAATTTTTTAGTCATTTGTCTTCTATCTTCAATAGCCAAATTCATTTCTTGTACAACTTGTCTTGTATTGTTCATGACATCTATCATTCTTACCATTTGAGTCTCTTGACCGATTTGTTGTGCTTTCACTTGATTAGTAAGGTGTTGATTCTTTTCAGATAGATCTGATATGGTTCCTTCAGATGTATCAGACATGCTTCTAGATCCTTCAGACAATTCTTCTATCTCTTCTTCTTGATAATCAATCTCATTGTGTTTAAATTCCAATTCCTTCCTTTTGAGCAGTAAGTCTCTCAATTTTCCTCTGGCGTCCTTAAGTTGTTCCATGAGAATTTTCATCTCCAATCTCTAATTTTCAATAGTCTTATCAATATTATATGTTTCCATCCATAAGATCTTTTCTCTCTAGTGATTAAACTTCCTCAACAAGAGGACTATCTCTGATACCAATTGTTGGGATTACGAAAAGGTGAGTTACTGAGAGGGGAGGGGTGAATCAGTAACCCTAAAAAAATTTAACTCAATCCTTCAAACAAAGTTGTGCATTAATTGATTGTAGCATTTATTGTCTCCATACATTAAATAACATAACCGAAATGTAAATACTTTTAAAATAATCAAATATGCATACATGAAAATTCATACACATAACACAAAGATTTGGTTATCACATAAACCCTTGTTAGAAGGTAAAAATTACGG